>VJNQ02000477.1:0-101081 GCA_007827005.2 Populus simonii
AAGGGCTGGTTGTAGCTAGGGAAGGTATTAGCACCCCTAACGACCCTACCTGAGGTAAGTTGCTTCGTAGCTTTGATGTGTTAAAGAAGTTTTAAAAATTTTGTTCTTTCATCGATTATTAGAAATACGACTTACGTGTAAGTTCATAATCTTTAACCGTGAGTAAATCAAAATATTAAATTCTTCTTTATTCTGCAATTTATCCCTAAAAAAAAACATTCATCAACAAAATAAAAACAACACTTTCTCTATATTTTCTTTTTTTTCTTTTCTTTTCTTTTGGTACATCCACACTACAAATTATAAAAAATCAAAACTAAACAAAAAAAAATACATTAAACAATTTTAAAATTACAAAAAATAGCCCAAAACAATCTGTTGTTCTTAGTTGATGACTGAAGGCATTGTTGCTGTTGTTCATGGCTGAAAAGGAGAGGTGCAGCTTCAATTGGACGTGGACAAGTAGTGTTCCCACAGAAGATTGTGCAAACATTCCCTTTCAATTTGATGCTCAACACTTGTTCAAGCAGATCTGAGTCTAGCTACTTCACATTTGATGCTCTCAACTTCATTTTGATAATGAGCCTCTCTCTGACATCTTTCTTCATTTCCATCATCTTTTTTTCAATCACATGTAGCACAGCTTATGTGGGGGAACCTACCTTTCAACCTTGTACATGCATGATAAACGTATGAACATGTAATCTATATGATGAACTCACCCTTTGAGGGGTGACATATGATCGCAACTCTTGCATGATGAAACAAGAATCTTGATTCTTGCACAAATTCTATAATGAAAATTTTCTGAGCGACGGTCATTTTGTCACCCACAAGTCTTGAGTTCAAGATGCTTCAAGAAGGGTTTGTTTTGATGCAAAACAATGTATACAGAGCATACATCCTAAAGGCAGGCTCTAATCTTTTTACGTGAGACAAAAGGGTAAGTTTACTACTTGGTCTCTAAAAATGGTCTCTTGTTGTTCCAGTGATCACCCTCTTGAAGGCAATATAGGAGCCACGTAGGCAATGAGATGGCACGTGTACCAACTGTTACCAGTCTAAGCACTCAACAAAAAGTTCAGGTTTACACAAACTTAAACCTTGACTAAAAGTCATAAGGTAGGTTGCCAGTCCCCCTCCTAACCTGAAGTTTGTGTGTGCTTTAAAAAATTACAATATGTGATGCATGAGACATTTCTATACAATGCACGGATAAAAAATAATAATAATAAGACAACGCAAAAACTTAAACACATCAAAAACACAAAGCTTAGTCCAATAATGTCGAAAACAATACCTTCCCCAGTGAAGTCGCACTTCTGTCGCACGTCACCCGCGCGCCATATGCTTTGGTGATTTTTTCATTCTGTTTGATTGATTCATTGGGAGTCGCCATCTAGTATTTAATTGAGGGCTACTAGGAAACCCGGGTGTACATAGCAATATCAACGTCGACTCAAATGAGAAAAATCGGTGCTTTTAAAAATGACGCGTGAAAAGTCGAACGCGTTCAAAAGACATTTGAAAATTTAAATTCTTTTTTAGACGACATTGAAAATGCTAAAAACGATGCAAATATATTAAAAACATATTTTTTTGGATTTTCGTTGTTTTTCACTATTTTTGGATTTTTCAAAAATTTTATCAAAAAGGTGGGTCAAAAATTAGGTAACAACACAAATTAAGATTTTTTTAAAATGATTTCACGTTCATTTTTAATTGGTTTTAAAAACATCAAATTATAAAATCCAAGATTATTTTAACTTCAAATGATCGTTATAAAACCAATTTTAACAATTTACTTTAAAAGATGATATTATATTACCTCTTTACCCTCACAACAATAAAAGGAACCAAATATTGTCAATAATTAATACATATAGACACACCCACACACGGAGAGAGAAGTATTGAAATCAATGAAAAATAAAGAAAAAAACTACATTAGCTAGTAGCTACTACTCTTGAGGTTTGGACCTAAGAAAAAATCTAACAAAATCCATCCTTATTAATTAAAAACTTGGGTGGATTCAGGGACGTTTTAGTTGAGAACTAAAAAACTACAGAATTTTCTATCAAATCTAAGAACCTTTTGAACAATGCTTTATTGTGATGTCATTATACCTTGAGTGCACCAAAACCTTTGTGTCCATTCTAAGCAAGTCTCCAATATCCATCATCAAAGCTCACGGTCTAGTTCGGTTCGGTTTTAACCCAAAAATTCAACCGGACTGAAAAATAATATTCCTTATTAATATAACTCGGACTGAACCGAGAACCGGTTCAAACCGAACTGGTTTTGTTTGATTTTGGGTCGGTATTTTAGCATTAAAAACCAGAAAAACCGAAATGTTTTTGTTGTTGCCGTTGTCGACCATGAAATAAACTAGAGAGCAAGAGTGATTGTAGAAGAAGTCGACTATGAAATAAACCAGAGTGATGAAATAAAGTAAGATTTAATGTGTAAATGCAATTACTCGCCAATCTTTCTTGAAAACAAATTGTGTACACAGGCAACACTCTTGGACGCAGCATTCCCTCACTGTTTTTCAAAGACAAAATATTCTTAATTAATCGACAATGAGAGAATGAGAGAGAAGGGCATATAGGAGAAGGAGCGTGAAGGAGGGAGGGGGTGGGGCGGCGGGAGGGGAAGGGGGGGGGGAAGGGGGAGGAAAGGAAGGGGGCGGCTGACTGAAAAAAGGAAAGGGAAAGGGGAAGGGGGAAGGGGGGGTTGGAAAGGTAGGGTTAGGGTCTTTAGGTTTAAGATGTATCTTTTTATACCTTTTTTTTAGATTCAATTAAACCGGTTTGGGTGGTCCGGTTCAATCAGTTTAAGCTTTTTAAACCGGAACCGAACCGGACTGGGTGGTTTTTTTTATTTTTAATCGGTTTATTCGGTTTTTTCTATCGGTTCAGGTTTTTCAATTAATGTTTCTTGGTTTTTTCAGTTTAATCGATAGATCGATTTTTTTGAACACTCCTACATATAATTATATGGTTTTCTAGTAACCTTAAAACCTCTAGTCAACTTTCATGAATTCTAATACATGCCTGGTTTTAGTATGAATTAGAAATGAATCAAGTATTGTATAACTTCGTGATCGAGAATGACTCTTAAAATTCGAGACGAGATAAATTTGAGCACAAAAGCAAACCCTTTCTCATTCCCTCCTTTATTGGAATGAGTTTTTTTTTTTTCCAATCATAATGGTATTCATCTAGTTAGACTAGCCATGCTTCATTTTTTTTTACATGTCCCTAGTAATGCTATTGCAACTATAGTTATAAAATTCAACTCAGCTCATATGACCTTATTTGATGCTTGGATGGGTTATAAGTAGATATGTGTTAACTTGGATCAATTCAAAATGATGTTATTTTAAAATTAAAATAATATTATTTTAAAAAAATATATATATCCAATTTTGATCAGATTAATTAGGGTTTGAGAGCAGTCAACTTATATGAATCGAATTTTGAATTTGATGGGACATCAAATTGACTCACGTATGGTTTTTATGACAATGATTATTTGGTAGCTCGAAAAAAGAACAAAACACATAGATCAAACTATTTAAAGCCTTTGGGTCAGTACCTGGTAGCCCAATAAGTTGGAAGCCCACAAGCACAGACTCTGGCGTCATAAAATCAATTTTATAGGGCCAAACCAGTCAGAAACCCAATAAATTTTCTAGGGTTTAAAATCAGTGATAATTGTCTCACTGTATATATATATATTATATATATCTCCACTTTAACAGAGCTAGGGTTTGGGGCGTGCTTATACATCACTGAAAACGAAGATCTCTCAAAATGGTACTACTCTTTTACCTCCCTTTATTTTGCTCACATTTATTTGTTTGTTTGTTGCAGAGATCATGTTTCTTCGTGGTTTGTGTTATTTTCTTTATATTTTGCAAGACAAAACGATGAGTTTCTGTGCGTGTTTTTTTAGCATGTTGTGTTTTTTTAATGTCTATCTGTCTTTTGGTACCTGGGATTTGTTGGGTGTTTTTGTATTCATTGTAACATTTTGAAAGATTGAAACTTGGGGTTAAGAATATAATAAAGTTTTTGACTTTTTGATCGTGGAGCTCTTTTTTTTTGGAGCTTGTTCATGGAGTTCTTTATTTTTTTATAGTGAAGGAAGGAAACCCAGAAAAATAAAGTTGTTGTGGGATCGGAAGAGAATGGAATTAGTGGTAGCTTTATGTGTGAGAAAGAAAGTGATATTAGGTGTGGAGTTGAAATTGCCTGTAATTGTAGCTTTCTTATGTCGATGTAGGTTTTAAAGCAGATTTACTGCAATGTGTTTTTTTAATGTCTATCTGTCTTTTGGTACCTGGGATTTGTTGGGTGTTTTTGTATTCATTGTAACATTTTGAAAGATTGAAACTTGGGGTTAAGAATATAATAAAGTTTTTGACTTTTTGATCGTGGAGCTCTTTTTTTTTGGAGCTTGTTCATGGAGTTCTTTATTTTTTTATAGTGAAGGAAGGAAACCCAGAAAAATAAAGTTGTTGTGGGATCGGAAGAGAATGGAATTAGTGGTAGCTTTATGTGTGAGAAAGAAAGTGATATTAGGTGTGGAGTTGAAATTGCCTGTAATTGTAGCTTTCTTATGTCGATGTAGGTTTTAAAGCAGATTTACTGCAATGTGATTGTGGAGGTTATTTTTTGTTGGGATCATTTTTATGTCTGTGTGTTTGATTTACTGAATCCAGTGGTGCTCGAACGTTTAGTCTTAGCTTGGTGGGAACTGGGCATGGTCTAAGGTACAATTATTGAAATCTAGGGTTCTTCGAGTAAGACTGAGTGAAAGATGTCTAAATTTTAGAATAAGAGAAAGGAGCCTGCAAATGGAGATAGGTAACAAGGATATGGTCTAATAGAATTTGAGTACATTTGTTGCTTTGCCATTTTGTTCCCTGTCCTCTATTTGTGATCAGATGTATAAATTGCTATTGACCAATGGGAAGGCCTTTTTTTCCCCATTTAAGCACCCTTTGCATCAATGTGAATTTAGTTTTTCAAGCTGCTTAATCTTGAATAAATACTGGGTAGAGTTTTGGACTTTTGCATCTCAAATCTTAATTGTTTTGAGGTGTATGAATCTCTTGATATTTTTAAATTCTTTTGTCCATTCTTCTGCATTGAAAGAATTTTGAATGAGGTTTGAGAATGGTTGGGAAAATGGGTGGATGTACTTAATCATGTTTTGTCAATTCATATCGTTTGATAATTTGATTTTATAATCTTTTTTATTTAGTGATATTTTCAATCATTTCATTTTGGTGCTTAGTGTATTTGTGTTTTGTTTTGATACACAGCCTAAGCAAATCCATGAGATCAAGGATTTCCTTCTTACTGCCAGAAGAAAAGATGCACGCTCTGTGAAGATCAAGAGGAGCAGAGATGCTGTCAAGTTCAAGGTTCGCTGCTCGAAGTACCTCTACACCCTTTGTGTCTTTGACACTGAGAAGGCAGACAAGCTGAAGCAATCTCTTCCTCCAGGTCAATTATCAAAAACCCTCCTTGTCAAGTTATTATTCACAGCTTTTAATTGTTCCATGCTTCTCTAGTATTCTTAACTTGTGAAGTTCACAAACTCAAATTTGTACATAGAACCAATAAGAACATGGAGATAAACCAAAAAATAAAAACCACTACCAACAAGGCATATATGCATCTGCATTAATGATCAACTTGAGATAGTCAGATGATTTTAGTATCGTTATTTCTGCTATTGCAAGTTATTGATGATAGGTAGTCTTTTTCCTTAATCGCATCTTCATTATTTGCCTGCAGGTTTGAGTGTTCAAGACCTGTGAAAGAAGGTAGTCTGGTCCAAGCTTGTCAGTTGATTTCTAGGAGAGATATGAACAAGAATTTTCCTTTCTCATGTTCCTTTTTTGATGTTTAAAATACTTCCTAAAGGATTTTGGCTTGGTATTTCACTGTGATGAAGTGTTTATGGATCTTTTGGTAGTTAATGTCATCCTGAAATTTATCTGAAGTTTTGTGGTTTTTTCTTTTGATTCTGTCTATAATGTCTATCACCATCTTTTTCAGAGCTTTCATAGTTTTTGGATTCAAACAGCAAGGATATGGTCCAAACATCACTATTCAATTTGGGGTGATAACTTTCTGTGCATTTATCACTTTCGGGTAATAACTTTGCATGCTAATTTCAGGTTATATCCTCGTGTGCAAAAGAGCAATTTCAGGTAATAACCTGGTTTTATGGCACCTATTTCGGGTAATAACTAGGTTTTCGGGTAAAAACTTGGCATGGAAACATCTAGTTCGGGTAAATACTTGTAAAGTTCGGGCAAAAAAACTTGGCATATGCGGGTAAAAACTTGGCATTTGAGGTTGTGCTTTGGCATGGAAACACATTCTTCGGGGAATAGCTAGCCAAGGTCGGGCCTCAACTTTGTGTACAATCACTAATTCGGGCAGTAGTTTTTCGCTAATCCCATATTTTTTCAATTTCGGGTAATAACCTGCCATGGTAACACCCATTTTCGGTTAGTAACTTACCTTGAAACTCCAATTTTGGGCGATAGCTTTACGTGCAAAAACAAAGGGCATCTGGGAGCCAAAAAAGAGCTTACAAAAAAAAACTATGTTTTAGCTCCTTTTTTTTCTTGATTTTGCAGCTCCACGATGAAGAGGCTAAATAATTTTTATGTTAAAAAAAAAAGAAAATCATTTCTACATCTCTTAAAAAAAGAGCCCAACTATTAAAATATATTATTTAAATACTTCTTACATCAATTAAAGTTTTCTCTATAGTTTTTTTTTAAAATCTAAAAATATTAATATTAAATATATTAAAATACAAATGGGTGTTAAAATGGTTTTTTTTTATCGGGGTACATAAAAAAAAATTATATTTACACTAATTAAAAAAATCCAAAGAAACCAAATTAAAAATATGTAACACGATAGCTATATAAACAAAAAAAAAAGAGCATAGTATTATTAAGACTACGATATTTCTTCCTTTTATTGTATATCAAATGTATTAAAAATACAACTAATTTTTTTAAATAACTTTTTATCATTAAAATACATAAATAAATAAATAAAAACTATATTTATATTATTTAAAAAGTTATATTAACAATTTGAATCTACTAAATAGCATCTCAACTTTTAGATATTCGATCATTGGTTTCTGAAAAAGAAAATTCAGAAGATGATGATGTCCTTGAATTGAGGTGGGGTTAAATGGGACAAGCTTCAAGCTGTCCTTGAAAATGATTGGCTCTAACAAAGGGGTAAGAAATTCTAAATTATTTTTTTTTATCATTTTAATATATTAATATTACAAATAAATTTTAAAAATATATTATTTTGATAAATAAAATACACCTTTAAAAATAAATTAAAAAAAATTAAATTCGGATGACCCTTAACTTTAAACTGGAAAAGAATTGACTCTATAAATGTTCAATTTATAATTCAATTGATCATATTAATAATAGATTTAAGTTTTTTTTAAAAAAAATTAAATGATAAGTTAACTTTTTATTAAAAAAATAAAACAGTATTATTTTAAAATAACCCGGATACATCTAAATTACCCTGTTTAACCCGACCTTTTGGGGGGCGGGTTTATGACTTTGCATAAAGCAAGCTATCATGGATTCAAGGCGGAAAGCACACCTGCCATATCACTGTATAATGACAAATATACCCTTATTCTTTCACTAAAATGACCCACTAAATCCTTGGAGGACCTTCCTGCGAATCGAACATTTCTTTGCCTTCCAACACGTTTGAATTGTCTCTGTGATTCAATATCTCTCTCTACTACACTTCAGATACTCATAGTGTCAGAAAAGGAGAGAAATCCCATCTCTCCAAGGTAAGTTGTTTTTCCTTCTTTATTTTTTTTCTGTATATAAGCACGTATCTGTTTTGTTTTTATCAATATGTGAACTACTGTTTGGTCACTGAGAAAATACAATGACTTGAAATGGAAAGTTGAAATTTTGAATCACGGGTTTTTGTTTAACTGGTTGATATTTGAAACCCAGTTTTTAGTTTTTCAAATTGAGTTGTTATTTTTTTTAATGGAATCTTATTTTGAGTATTTGACTGGTAAAGGAATAGTTATTTAGAGAATAATCAGTGCTCAAGGTAGGTAATTGAATGTGTATCTATGTTTGACAACCGAGAAAATGTGGGAAAAGATAATGAGGGGTTTTTCATTGAGCTAAATACATTAACTTTTCTTTGTTGTTTTTTTGGTATTTTAGTTAATTCAGAAATTTGCAAAATTAAGATTGATTTGTTGTTTTCTGGGAAATTCATGAAGGGTTTTGTTTTTTCTGTTGCATTAATTGGACTGATGGAGATTTCAGCTGCTGAAGAACGTTATGAGAGTGAATTTTAGTTCAAGAATTGGTTAAACGACAAGTCTTTTTTGAGGGATTCTACCCGTACCCTTGTTGTGAAGCATTGTCAAAGCTTTTGTTGGGTTGTAACTGTGCAGAAACTAGAAAGATGTTTGGGAAGTCAGTAGTCCAAGTGTCAACCTGCCCTACTATGCTATCTTCGTCATCATTGGTTAATGTATCTCCTGGTTCTTCAAATTTCCTGCCTTGTCTTCCAGCAAGACCGCAAAAGAAACTCTTGGGGGTGCGGGCTATGTCAGCAGATACAGGACATAGCCAACCACCACCCTCTTCTTCGGAGAAGATGAATCCACTTGCTGTTGTTTTGGAGGTACCTGTTAATATTTGGAGGCAAACGTTAAAGCCATTAGGTGATTTTGGGTTTGGTCGGAGGAGCATTTGGGAAGGTGGTGTTGGGTTGTTTCTTGTGTCTGGTGCAGTGCTTGTTGCACTCAGTTTGGCTTGGTTGCGGGGGTTTCAGCTGCGATCTAAATTCAGGAAGTACTTGGCTGTCATTGAATTTGCTCAGGCTAGTGGTATTTGCACAGGAACACATGTTAGGATTAGAGGGGTCACTGTTGGTGAAGTTGTCCGTGTTAATCCTTCCTTGAAGAGTATTGAAGCAGTTGTGGAGGTTAGATTATAGAAATTTATTTTTTTGTTTCACCCTGACATTTAAATACTAAGTTTTGTGGTTTTATTAGCAAGTCAAATGCGTTCCCTTGTATTTTTCAGGTTGAGGATGATAAAATTTTCATACCTAGAAATTCACTAGTTGAGGTGAACCAATCTGGTCTTCTCATGGAAACAATGATTGATATTACTCCTCGTGATCCAATTCCAAAACCTTCTGTCGGACCTCTTGATGCTGAATGTGTTAAAGAAGGTCTAATTGTATGTGATAGGCAAAGGATAAAGGGAATTCAAGGGGTGAGTTTGGATGCCTTGGTTGGGATATTCACCCGTATTGGACGAGAAGTAGAGGAAATTGGTGTTGCCAATAGCTATGCCCTGGCTGAGCGTGTTGCTGCCGTTATTGAAGAGGCAAAGCCACTGCTTACAAAGGTGTGATGTGACCTCCTTATGCTTTGTTCTAATTTTGATTGATAATAGATAACCTCGAATACACTTTTTAACTAAATTGCTGTCTCACATTTGCAATCATCAACATGGTTATTGTGAAAATGAAGGCTTTCTTGCTGCACTAGTTAAATGTCACCTGCAGCCTTATGAAATTTCTTCTGACCTTATTTATCTCGATAAAATATGCTGCATGTGGGCCAATCAGTTCAAAGAATTGCTGGGGTATCCTTTGGGACCAAAAGAAGTGCAGAATTCGTGATGATATAAAATGTCTTAAAATTTTAATAAAATGAAAGAGAGATTTAACTTGAGCATTGCTTTTGTAAGATTTTTAAGAAACTATATATTTAGTTTTGGTGTTCAGGAACTGTCTAGACTCTAGCTTGTTTATTTGATTGATCAAGTAGATAGAATTCTATAAATGGCAATGCTTTTCAGGGTTAAGATCATTGGCCTTTAATTTGTAATTACCATGAGTGAACTACATTACAGGATGTGAGAGCACAGCATTCCATTGTACCAGAAAACTTAAAAAGTGAATAATGTATTCTCATTCCTTTTTCACTAAAACTTCAGCATTATTGTCATATATGCATTATGATCCTTTACAGGTAGGCAATTTGGACAATGGTCGGTAAATTTAGTGCGCAACTTGTTCAACACTTTGAATCTGTCTGCATGTATCCTGTGCATGTACTTGTCTACTTTGTGATTGAAATTGTTCCATTTATGTTGTCAACATTTAGCTTGTACTAATGCATACTTTGATTTTGATGAAGTGATGTCTCAGATAAAAGCCATGACCGAAGATGTTCAACCTTTGCTGTCTGAGGTTCGTGATAGTGGCCTGCTAAAGGAAGTTGAAAACTTAACCAGAAGCCTAACACTAGCTTCTGAAGATTTAAGGTGAAATCTCCCGAATACTTTCTGTTATGTCACCTCCCTCCCTCTCCCCTTCAGTGGCTCCCAAAGCCGCCAAAGATTTAACACACGTCAACTTTTTTACCTTAGGAAACAATGTAGAATGTTCATTGATGTCTCACATTTTTCATTTTAACGTTCATATTTGATTGTGACCTAAATGAGAAATCCAAATATGACCAAAAAGAAACAAAGTGGTGGTTTTTTTATGGAAAACTAGGTTTACTGCATCTCTCTCTCTCTTACTAGCTCACAATTATAAACCTTCCCTTTTCTTCAGAAGGGCACATACATCCATTATGACACCGGAGAACAGTGAGTTGATTCAGAAGTCCATTTACAGTCTGATTTTCACTTTGAAAAACATTGAGGTGAGATCTTAATCTGAAACTTGTTACTTTTTTTCTGATAATGCAGAAATCATGAGTGCTTTTGTTTGTTTGTTTTTTCCCTGTTCTGATTATTCTTCAACAATATCAGAATATAAGCTCTGATATTCTGGGATTCACGGGTGATGAGGCTACAAGACGGAACTTGAAAGCGCTTATAAAGTCCCTCAGCAGGTTATTATGAGAGCAAATGAACTGTGAAAATGGCATGGTAATCTTCAACAATTGATTATTAGATGGCATGAAATGTTTTCCTCATTATGTTAGCATTGATGTAGAAGGGCCCATGCCAGAGTGTTTGTTGAATGTTTTCCCTTGGCCTAGCTAGAAGAGACAAGTAATGCTTCTTTGACGAAAGCATTTTTGTTATAGGAAACCGTTGATTGGCATTCTGAATATCTTTTCCCAACCAAGAAATTAAGTCCATTTCGCAGAAATAGATTACATTATAAAAAATTTATCACATAGTAAAGAATTTTTCAAAGAATCAGAAACTTCCACACGTATCTTGTAGTAAATGTGCACAAAGATGAAGACTGACTATTTTGAAGCACTTGCTGTCTTGTGATTACATTTTACCTAGCTTTGTGCTTCTTTTTGTCTCAATGGAAGTCATTTCCCATGGATTTCTGCTAGTGTGACCTTGAATCGGGGGGCTTCATCTTGCATTTTTAGTAGGAAAAACCATCATGTTTCAAGCAGAAAGTAACATTTTCATATCATGCATTTGGTGTTAGATGAATGGATTTCAACCAACTTCTTTTATGATGCATTTGAGTGCTCCACGACTTGGTTTTCGTTTTCCCCAGCGAGCACATGACCATAATTTTTTCTCTTACGAGACCCCAAATATCTCAAGTGTTTTTAACAAGCCCTAGCATAGGGGACAAAAAGGAAGGGGCTGGATTACTGTTCGTTAGGCTTTAGGTATTCCAAACCGAGTTCCAAAAATATCTGATTTTTTTTTAAAATTAATTTATTTTATATGTTTTTAGGTTGTTTTGTTATGCTAATATTAAAAAAAAATTAAAATATTATTTTAATGAATTTTTAAGTAAAAAGTATTTTAAAAACAACTCTAAACTGCAAGGATGTTAGGTAATACTTTTTTTCAAGCTTCAATAAAAAGAATATGGAAAAAAAAAATTCAATGGTCTCTTGCTTTTTCTTCTTTTTAACGAGGTAATGGACTAGAGGGGAGAGCTAGCCCTTCCTTGCTATTCTTCTAGACGGTTCATCTTTCCAAAATCAATGTGAGATTATAGATATTAAACTGGATTTGGAGTTGACTTTTAGCATAAAACTCAGAGTCCAGACTAGGGTTGTGTCGACCTGTGAGCTAGGCCTGGTGTGAGATTAATCATTTTGTTGAAGAGGTGAAAAGGAAATTCATGACAGCATCCTCGAGATCTATGTTTCCGATTTTCTTTGTCCCTATTTTTGAGCGAAGTTCATGATACTGGGATGTAGAAATTATATTTTAAAGTGTTTTTTTATTTATAAATATATTAAAATAATATTTTTTTTAAAAAAATAATTTATAGTGTATCACAAAACAATCCAAAATCATGTAAAAAAAAAATAATTCAAATGTTTTTACAAATATGGTTGAAGTGCACTCCCATACACACCCATAATTAACGTGGGAAGCATCGTTTTGTTGAAGAGGTAAGTAGGAAATTTATGACTGCATCCTCGAGATCCAAGTTTCAGATTTCAACAACTCGAAGTATTGAATATTTTCGGCAAAACCTTATCTACTTCTGTGTGCAAGAATGGGAACTATTAACAGCCTGCTTTGTCATTGTTCTCTCATTTGTTTTTGCTGTCAATCCTTTCTTTCACTGCTCAAGCTTATGTTCCCTCCTCTTCAAGATTCAAGTTCATCAATGTAGGACCTTTCAGAGACTTCAATATTGCTGAATATGGAGCTCGACATCGTGCCCTGGCAATTTCCAATAACCCATTTTACCTCTTCTTTTACACCGCCACCCCAATGCTTTCACTCTTGCCCAGGCATTGGAGGGCCTGATTCAATGATGCGTTGGGTTTCGGAAGCAAACCGAAGCAACCCAGCTCGTGAGAACGCTACGCTCACATTCGGCAAAGATGGAAATCTCGTCTTGGCCGATGCTGATGGCCGCCTTGCCTGGCAAACTAACACTGCCAGCAAAGGTGTAGTTGGCTTGAAATTGCTTTGCAACGGTAATATGGTCCTTCGTGACAGATTTTGATTATGCTGCAGATACACTCTTAGTAGACCAAGCTCTTCGGCTTGGACATGCAGCAAAACTCGTGAGTAGGGCTTCTGATTAAGGCAGCGTTTGGGAACGCGGCTGCGGCTGCGTTCCCAAAAAATTTGAATTTTTTTTTTGCTAAAATTGAGTGCGGTTTATACTTTTTGAATCATTTTGATGTGCTGATGTCAAAAATAATTTTTAAAAAATAAAAAAAATTATTGGCATGCATTTCGGCACGAAAAGCTATTTGAAAAGCACCCGCAACCACACTGCCAAACATGCTCTAACTCAACATAAACGGGGTCTATAGTTTGGCGATGGAGTCTAAGAGATGAGCAATGTATTATAGAAGTCCAAATTCCCCTGAGCCATTAATTTATTTCTCATAATTTATTCTCCGGCAAAAATAAAATTAGAATTACGATTAAATTCTGTAAATGCTACATCAAGCAATCTTTTTTAATTTTTTTAATAAAACACAATTAAAAAAAATTAATTTTTTTAACTGGATCGGACCCGATTCAATGCATTTAGTTTTGGACCAGATCCAGTCCAGCCAGAACAGTGATCAAAATAGTGGAGAGTGACTCCACTGTTCACGTGAACAGTGGAGCTGAACTCTCCATTGGACTGTCCGTAGGTTTGCAGAAAGCAGCTCTTAGCTGCTTTCATTTAAATAAAATCTATATGGGTCCCATGTACACAGTAAACTGTGTTTTGACATTACCAAACAAGTTACGTATGTGTTTAACCTCCTAAACAAACGGCCACAAAGTCTCCACCTATAGCTTTGTCTTGTTTTAAGTTTTGATTGGTAATGGTTTAATTGTTTTTTGAATTTTGAATTGTTTTTTCACCTTAAAAAGTATTAAATTAATAGTTTTTAGGTAATTTTTTATAGTTTTGACGTGCTAATGTCAAAAATTAAGAAGAAAATTAAAAAATATATTGTTTTTATATATTGTTTATTAAAAAATATTTTTATAAAAGCATCATACATTATATTGCCAAACACACATATAAAATTGAATGGAATGTTATCTTAAATCTTTGAGAGGATGCATGTCAACTTTATTATTATTATTATGATTAGGTTGATCATAAGAAATATTTATAAAAATAATGTAAAGGTCCATTCTTGCCTACCGTTGGTACTACTGTTTGATCATAAGAAGCTGGTGGAGCGATGGTGATGTTTCTGCAAAATGAATACAAAATTAGTCATGCGTGGTCACTTTGCCATTCCAAAAATAATTGCTAGGCACTTCTCCATACGTTATCATCATTAATTTCTTGCAAAAAGGCTTAAGGTATTCTAAGTTTTTATATTATGGAGATTAATAAATTCTTTTACAGTTTTTCTTCTATTAAAATCCGAAATTATAATACAAGAAACAACTCAATTTCTCACATAAACCAATTCGTGAATCCAATTGAAGGGATCATTCAAGCAAAACTATGAAGTTGTTATAGAATAATATAAATCATATCCTGAGACATCACCTAACAACTTAAGTTATTGAGTTGAGATGATTCTTTGACATGGTATCCGAGCCTTGATGACTAAGTGGTCACGAGTTCGAATCTCGTCATCTCCATTTATTTGATAAAAATCAAGCACAAGGTAATATGAGCATGTGCAAATTTCAAGTCCAAAGAGCTTTCACTTGAAGGAGTGCGTTAGAAAATAATATAAATCATACCATGAGACCTCACTTAACAGCTTAAGCTATTTAGTTGAAATGAAGTTTCCTCTAATTCTTTAGTCCCCTTTTCTCGTCGAGAGTTTAAGTCTAGTATAATTATTAAAACCAACCCAATACAAGGTCTAAATCAAAAATCATAAGGGTTAAGATTAAATGCAATTAAGCAGGTTCTAAATCAACTCTCCAGGTAAATCCGATTTAATAACATGAATCCAAGTCATTTGAGCAAAATGAAATAAATTTATTACTGAAATAATTAGATTGCTTATCTATATTAAGAGGAAAAAAAAAAAGGTAACATGAAGAAAATCATGTGGAAGAAATCTTTTCACTTGAAAGTGTTTTGGTTGTGTTCTTAACTCATCGGCATTGTTAATCCTTTTGCTTAGGGATTACTTTGCTAGTGAGTGCTGTCAAGAAACCAAACCTGCTTGCTTTATTGATAATTAACTATAAAGCAGCAAATAATTACAAGCCCTTTAGCGTATTTTAATCCTTAATCAGATTACTTTATTCCTTGTTTTCAAGTGGTTGAGCGAATTTCCAATAAATAAATAAAAAGTAACAAAGAAATTATTAGGTAATAAGTCACAAAAAGGTGTGTAAATGTGTCGGCAATCATGAGATGAGTAGTTATTATTTGGAAAAAAAAAAAAAAAAACCCTGATCTTGCTTGAGAGTTACACTATGCCTTTTTTTCATCTTCATTTTTTATTTTATTTTATTTTTTCGTAGATTTTTTTTGTTGAAATATTGGAAATTAGAAGAAAATTTAAAGTCCACCTGATGATTGTATTGTCTTCCAATCAAAGTCATGCCTCGTTTTAAATGAACAAAATAGGTGTCAAGTCTCCATCAATGGTGCCATATCAACCTTTCCTAAATTAAAAATTAAATTCATATACTATTATTCAAACACACAAAATCATAATAAAAATAATCCTATGCTTTTCCAATAAAAAAATATATTTAATTTAGTTTCTTAGGTTCATCATTTACAATTCGGATATAGTCTTGCGAAAAACTTAGGTTTTGTTTACTTCTATAAATAATTTTTTTAGTTTTCGTCTTTAATTAAGAAACAATTTTTGAATTTTTTTTAGTTTTCTAGATAATTGAGAAATAAAAAAAAACATATTCTTAAGAAAAATAATTTCATTTTTAATTAAAAATATTTTTTTTTAATTTCTCTATTAAAAAAATTAAAAAATATTTTACAAGTAAACATTGTCTTATTTTTCGCTGTGAAAAACAATATTCAAGAACACCCTAAAAGTTAAAATTAAAAAAAAAAACAGTAAAAAACTAAAAATGTGTGCTAGGGCTAGTCTTTTCACCTTCTTAAAATCTTCAGAAGTTCCATGCATTCACATCATTTATGGCATGAAATTCCTTGAACAAATGTTTGAGCTTCAGAATCTATCAAACATGGCTGCAATCATTAGATAAACTTTTTGCCATGATTCAGTAAAGCATTTTTTAATTATTATTTTGGCATGTTTTAGTAGTGTGATGTGTGATATTTTTTAAGATATTTTTATTAAAAATATATTAAAATAATTTTTAAAATTTTTAATCCGAATACATCAAGATTATTAATATTAATTTAATATTTCATCTTGAAAAAAATCAATATAGAAGAACAGAAAAAACAATATTAAAATGAGCCATGGCTGTTGTGAAATTGAGGAGCACTGTGCGTTGACTGACTTGGTCATGTCAAATGTCAACCATGCGCATCAAAGAGATGTCCTCTGCTACCTTTCTCTTTCTGTCAGTAAAATGCCCTTTTCCTTTGTTGACTTTAGAGTACAGCTTTTGATTTTTTTAAAAAATGATTCCTTTGCGTGTTGCTTGCTCGGAGCACAGTGCTTTACTGTCTTAATTCTGGTTTTTCCTTATCCAATCAGCACTGTCTGAATAAAAAATAATAATACTGGTATAAAACTGCAAAATAAAATAGTTTTTAATATTTATTGAATTATGTTATTTTATTAAAGGTTTTTTAACGTGTTTTATTTTACTAATTTTTTCCTTGAAAATCATGATAATGGAAAAACATGTAATGTTTGATGTCGATATTTTTTCTGATATTAGAAATTTTATCTAAAGTTTTGATATATCTTTAAAGTTCTATTATTTTTTTATTTTCTCTTTTTTTTCTCAAAATTCATGCTAGCCTATTTTAACTATTTTTTAAAATATTGTTGAATTTTTAAAATACCACTCTTTCGAACCACAATATTTATCGAATTATGCTATTTTACTAAAGTTTTTTTCATGGTGCTATTTTACTGTTGTTTCCCGAAAACTATGATAAAAAGGAGATTTACTTCTTAATTTAATTGTCCAAAATCCTTTTCTTTTTTTTCTAGTTCACAGCTTGCTGGGCATATATATATATCACAAAATCTTGTCCAGAAAGGCAAGAAGCCACCAACTTTGGTGTCCAATAATGGCCAAAATGGTTCAAAATCCAAAGTACTCAGGTCCTCCATTCAATCCTTCACCTCCTTCTCGCTCAAATTATTAGATATTTGACTAAGAATGTAGAGTATGCATCCGTTTTGATTCTGGATTTTGCTTCCAAGGATACACATTAATTGATATAAATGGAATTATTTAATCTCCATGTTCAATAATATTGAATTAGGATGATGTTTTTATACAATTATGGAGATAAATATATTAATCATAGAAGTGAAATCTTTCAAGTATATCAATCAAGGAATGCCTTAGGGCACACATGTTTTAAAAAATCATCTTATTTTTCATTTGTTTTTAAGTTTGCAGGCACGTATAAGAGTTTTCAACAACTTGAAGACCTGAATTACAAGTTTAACGAGTTGATCTAATTTAATTTTAAAAAAGTTAAAATCAATTTAAAAAAAGTTAAAATAACATTTTGTTTTGAAAAGTTAAAATAATTTTTTTAAAAATAAAAATCTAAATTAAATTTTGACTCGGTTACAAGTTGACTTACATACTACATCCCTAATCTATATAGGCCACTTGATCAACATGTTGGCCGGGCTGGATTTAATATTAGTGGCAAGTACATCGATAAATTACTCGAGCAACACGAGTCATGAATTTTAATGACATTTGCAAACAAAATGCATGTTTGAGAATATATGATTGGTATTATGATTGGTATATGATTGGTATTATGTTTTATAGTATTTTTTATTTGAAAATATATTAAAATAATATATATATATATAATTTATTTTTAATATTAGTACATTAAAACAATTTAAAAATAAAATAAAAATCAGAATTTTTTAAATCACGCCAAACCCACAATACCAAAGACATGAAAAAATAATGCAGTACCTACGCGATCTCTCGGTGCTGTGAGGTGAAATCTAGACATCAGATGAACGATCTCGTACACAATTTTTGTGGGGCAAAAGATAACCCAAATCATACAGGGCATTAAAAGAAGATGTTGAGCCTATGTTGGTAACACGACCCTATGTGTTAATTGCAGGAGACAGAGCCAAATTGTTGTGGGGGCAAATATTGCCAACTGACCTAAAACTAATCCTACGGAGATTAATTAAACAATCACTTAACCTCGTCTCCTGCCTGCCTACTTGACCTAAGGGTTCGTTTGGGAAGTTTGCAGTTTCCTGATTGTACTTTCATCTCTTTTATAAGCTCAATAAATGGGATGCTTGCTGCAATAATATTACCATCATGCGTCATGTTGGATATTCTTACATGTCGACGAGGATATTGGATTGGCTTTCATACGTGTAATTAAAATTTGCTTGGGAATGCAGTAAAAGAAAATGCTTTTGATTTTGGAAGGTGCAACCGTGTTTTCACATGAGGCTTTAAGCTTAATGATAGCAACATCATGTGTTTTAGAGGAAATGCTGGGAGTTCGACTCCATGTATGGAGATGAAATGTAAGTTTCTTCAAAAATAACATGAGAAGTGGACTCACTAAAAACAAAACATAAATACCTTGTACAAAATCAAATGCTTTTTTTGAAATCATGAAAACCTTCGGACATGATTGAGCTTTTTTTGACTGAAATCTGATATGCGAAACAAGTTTTTATTAAATAAGAGGACTATTCGATGCTTAAGTTAGTAAATATAAGAGAAATACATGTGTGAAAAGAGAAATGTGTGGAGAGAATGTTTGTGTGGAGCATTGAGAATAATATATAATTCCAAGTATGTTTGAGGGAGCATGCTTGAGTTTCTTTTCTTACCATGTGATTTCTGGTATTTATAGATATTAGAGTTTACTTCATGAAAAAAAAACATAATGAGTAATATCTGATTTTTTAAAATGTTAAGTTATTGGTGGTGTATTATGCTTATTATTGGTCAATAAATTGATACTTGAGAGTAAATTATTAGTGGTAAGAGTGATTATAATAGAAAAGTTGATGCAAAGTCAGACTTATAAATGACTATTTATGAAAATGTTGGTATGAAACAAAAGAGAGGTTGTTGATTAATGAGAGAGGATTACATATGTCCAAGGCTAAGTTAGGCCAAAATCTCTTTTTTCTCCCTCTCTTCTTTTTTTTCACTCTTTTTTTTTTTTTTTAATCTTTGTGGGAGTTTAAATCAAGAATACATTGGGTCAAAACTAAAATGGATTAGGTTAAAAAAAAACGAAGAAAAAGAAGAAGTTCAAAATAGTCAATCTTGATTGCTGAGGGTGGCCAAAAATGAAGCATCCCAACTGATGATGCTATTAGTCCAGTCGAGATTGAGACTGCAAAATATCAATTTTAATTTTCTTTTTAAAATATGCAACATCATTATTTATACTCTAACTAAAGTAATCATAATACCTTTTTGTGTCGAAGAGGGACCAAAGTTCTAGAATTTGGATGAACTTGAACTTGAAAATAAAAAAATAAAAAAAAAATTATGTTTTTCCTTTAAAAGAAGACTTTTAGTTTGAAGGATGTGATTAAAAAGTTCCAAAATCTTAGAACTAAATGTAAACTTTAACAGGCAGGACTCGGAGCTATCTTTGTAATCAAGTACCTATGCCTTCCTTTTGGAATATGGCCCCACAAATTCTCAGTTTCTATGCATCTGAAAGAAAGATTTTACTGCCAGAATTTCAGGCACAATAAAACCAAAATAATATAATTACTTGTACAAATACATGTGCCCTATGAGTAACCATTCCTTCCTTCCTCCTTGAAGCACTGAAGAAGAAGCTTAAATGGGTCCACCAATGACATCCACCACATGCTTCATATTGCGAATGTGAATCATAGGCCTCATTGGTCAGGAAAGAAAAACAAAAACCCTAATTGTTCTTTCTTATAGAATAAAAATAGATTAGTCATTAAAAAATAGAGACAGGATACAACTGCCATGCTATCTTGGAGATGTGACACCTTTTCAGGTAGCCGACACGCCATTACATTGTTCCTAACACCCCATTACTCAAGCACATGCACGCATTTGCATTCTCAAACACATAATTAATATAAATACAAGAGAGAGAGAGAGAGAGAGAGAGAGAGAGAGAGAGAGAGAGAGAGAGAGAGAGAGAGAGAGAGAGAGAGAGAGAGAGAGAGAGGTTAAGGATTATAAAGGATCGTCAACAAAAACGTTTTGGTATGTTGTAGAAATAGTATCTTGAATCAAATTACATGTTAGTTAACGATTATCTAATATGTTTTTTTTTTGTGAATCATGTTGTTTATGATTCATATATTATTATTATTTGTGTTTTAATTGGATATATGTTTATTATTTTAAAAAATATGTTTTCATCAATCGTGTTTTGAATAGATGGTTCATTGTTTTTATGATTGTGTTTTTTATACAAATTAAGATGATAGAGGGTAATAATCCTCCTTTTTTTAAGTCAACATCTCAAGAATACACTCAATAAATTCTTTAACTAGTGAAATTATATATGAATAAGATTTTATTTTTTAAATACCACAGATGATATAACATGGTAATAAATCTATGAAGGATAAAAATCCTTTAAATAATCAAATAATAAAATAAATTGCTTTATCTTTTTTAAGAAGATAATATATTACTGGAAAAATAAGTAACTTAATTAATCCTTTACTTCATGTCAAGATTCCTCTACCAGTTTCTGCAAGAATTCAAGAGACCCTCTTGTTTCATATTCCAAACCAAAAACAAACTCTTCCAGCTCAGTAAGTACAATTTACAATTCCCTTTAATATTCAGTGACTGAACTCCTCAATCCAATGAAAGAAAGCTAGTTAAAGAGGGTTAGGTTTCATTTTTTTTCTCGGACACATTGAAGTGTTACCAGTTGTTGAGCATATGTCAATGTGTCAGGCTCTGACACCTCTTCTCTCTCTCTCTAGATTGTACAGTAAGCCTGGCATCAATTATTCTCTTTAGCTTTTCATTGGTTTGTTGCAAAGTTTTCAGCTTCCTATGATCACATGATATGATATCCCTTGGTACATGCTGCACTTGTCAAAAACTATCTAAAGCTTCTTTGGATGTGCTTTGTCTTTGAAAAAGGTTGCCTTTTGAACTCCATTTGATCTACATCATAAATTTCCAAACTTTCTTGGGCTTTTTTTATCGTATTTTGGTTGTCTTGCGATGAGTTGTTTGCAAAAGATGCCAAATTTTATTGAACAGTCCTTTTTCTCTTTCTGGGTTTTGAGCTTTTGAGGGCACACTTAACTTGCTTCTGCCAAGCTGTACACCATTATCACTTCTCAGAGCATCTTTAAAGGAGTTTTTAGTTTCTGGGTTTGTTTTGTTTTTATTGAATAATTTATTATCTTGAAAAAAGTTTCCATCTTGGTTGGTTTTGGTTGTCTTATTTGGTGCTCCTTAGGGTTTTGATTATTGGGGTCTGGTTTTGTTCATAATTTTTATGTTGGCTGGTGTCCTGTGTTTGGCCTCTGAATAAATTATACCCACCATTATTAGCTCAAAAGCATTTCTTATCTGGATCTTGAGCATTCCATTTCTCTCTCTTTTGAAACTGATGTGATGTTGAAATCTTTTGTGTTGACAAATATCATTTGGGTCTAAACTCTAAAGGTTGATCATTTCTTTCCTTCTGTGACAAAAAAGTCCAAATCTTGATAGAAAATTTCCAATTTTTACAGTCTGGGTATTGACCAAGACTCTTCCTTTTCAACTATATCTTCAAGTTCTCCATCTGGGGTATCGTTGGAGTGATGCGAATAGAAGGTCTGTTAACAAATGGCAAATCTTGTACCTGGAGTGTTACTCAAGCTTTTGCAGCACATGGATACAAATGTCAAGGTTGCTGGGGAACATAGGTCATCATTATTGCAAGTTGTGAGCATTGTACCAGCATTAGCAGGTGGTGAGTTATTCTCTAATCAAGGGTTTTATCTTAAGGTATCAGATTCATCTCATGCCACTTATGTGTCTTTACCTGACGAGCATGATGATTTAATTCTTAGTGATAAAATCCAATTAGGCCAATTTATTCATGTTGAAAGGCTTCAACCAGCCTCACCAGTGCCTATTCTTAGAGGGGTCAGGCCAGTACCTGGGAGGCACCCTTGTGTAGGGAGCCCTGAAGATATTGTAGCATCCCAGTCCCCTGGTTTTCTCAATAATAATCTGGAGAAAGTGAAATCACCTAAAAGGGGTGTTTTGGGTGGTTGTAATGTTGGAGAGAAGGATAAATCAGTGGGGGGTAGTGTGAATGGTAATTCTCATAAGGAGGCTTTGTCAGATAAGAAAGCGACTCAAACCAGATCGAAGTCTCAATTGTCAAAACTTACACTAGATTTGGATTTGAAAAGGGAACCTGTGGCAAAATCTAAGTCATCGAGTTCAAGATCAATTCCTTCTTCTCCAACTAGTTGTTATTCATTGCCTACTTCATTTGAGAAGTTTTCAAATGGGGTTCGGCAGCAGTCAGTGATTAAGGGATCGGACAAGGGATCACCTAGGATTGTAGAAAAGGCAAGTTCTGTTCGTGGGGCAAGTCCCACTGTGAAGAGGGTGCCGGTGATCAAGAATATTGTTCAGGGGATTGAGTTGGGGGCCAAAGCTTTGAGGAAAAGTTGGGAGGGGAATATGGAGGTGAAGCATAGAGAGAAATCAAATTTGAGAGGCGCCAGACACGATCCAAAGCCTGAAGCTTGGAGTGTTTCTGTAAGTATTATCATCTACGGATTTAGTCTTCTAGCAGAGTATGATTTGTTTGAGATGTACTTGAAAAAACACTTGTTTCAGTTAAGATATAAAATGATGTAATTTCGGAGTGATAGGCGGTTAAGTCTGATTTCATTCTTTTCTTGATCATGGTTTTCAATGTTCCTCAAGATTCACTAGTTGAGCTTTTTTTTCAAAATTAGATCCTTTTTATGTGGTTTGATTGGTAAAACTGTTGTGTTGAATTGGTCTATCTCATTCTTATATTGTCCTGATTTCGTGTGACCCAAAAGGTCCTGAGTTGACTAAAAAATGTTGTGCTGTCTACTGCTATTCTCCAATTCACCTTTTCTGTGTTTTCCAACTCTTCTTTGTAAAATTACTATACTCGCCACCTAATGTAATTGTATATGGCAGACTCCAAGAAAAAGTACATCAAGTGAGAGATTGCCATCTAAAGAGGATTACAGGACCCAAGTATCTTCTAAGTCATCCAAAGAGGAGAATAAAATCCAGACATCTACCAAGAAAAATGTTGCAAATGGAAGTTTGGATGAACAAGACAAGTCAAATAAGCTAAGAACAACTGCTGGAAAGAAATCATCAGAGCATGCTAACAATGGATTCCCCGGAAATCTGGTCAAGGTTTCAATAAGTAGCAGAAGATTGACTGAAGGAAGTGTTTCATGGAGTTCACTGCCCTCTTCTCTTGCCAAATTTGGAAAGGTAAAACTTAAATCTTGATAAGTTCATAGGCCTTCTTTCTGTTTTCCGAGAGAAAAGCAGTGGTAGATGTGAGAACATTTCCGCATTTTATTAAAGCTCGCCATTTGTTAAGTGTTGAATTATGCTGCCTAAGAACATACCATTGTGTTCTCTTCTAGTGAATTACGTTGAACTATTTTCTGACATTAACTATGGCTCAGGCTTAGCTTAGGGGCCACACCTCCTTTGACGAGGAGGTTGAAAGTTTCAAATCCTATCCCAAACAATCTCATCATCAAAACGAAGTAGAAGCAGAAAGTGCAAAGAATTTAATTAGCATTATTCTATGAAGTAAAATAGGTATAATCTTGAATGAATGATAGCAGAATGAAGTCATAGATATCTGTAACGTGGTCTGCACCTTGAAGGCTGGGACCTCAGGCCACTGAAACCTTAATTCTGCTTTCAGCTATTTGCTCTCAGTGGCATGGTCCTCCATATTTAAATGCATGACACAATGCTGTATCGTACGTTAAGTAGTTAGCTAGCGATTTGCTTTGGGGGATTGAAAATTTTCCACATAAACCAGGGACATTGCTGATACGTTAATTATTTTAGTGGTTAAGAGCTAATTCTTTTGATTCCATGGATATCATCTGTAAACATCTAGTTCAATTGGTTTCTGGTCTTCTATTAATTACTTTGCCTTTTCAATCTTCACATGTCTACGCATTTTTTATTACAGGAAGTTATGAAGCATCGAGATGCTGCACAGACGGCAGCAATAGAGGCTATTCAAGAGGCAACTGCTGCGGAGAGCTTACTTCGATGTCTAAGGTATAACTACTCAAGAAATAGTGGTTGATTAGAAATGTAGTAGAAAATGTCAAAACTTCCCAGTTATGTTTACAATTTCTTATAGCTTGGATTATATGCACTCCATATTCGAGTAATGTTGGACAAACCAAGACAACTTGAGTTCTATTTGCTTGATTAAAATGTTGGGAACACGAGAAAAGTAATTTTCAGGAGCTTCTTTGATTTGACTTCTCAGATGTGTAACTATACTTAATGTTTTCTAGTGTATAAACAATTCAGCTTAAGCTTTTCTTTTTCTCCTAACAATTTGTCCTGTGCCTCTTTCCTCTTGCAGTATGTATTCAGAGCTGACTTCCTCTGCTCGGGAAGACAACCCACAACCTGCTGTGGAGCAGTTTTTAGCTCTTCATGCAAGCTTGAATAATTCTCGCTTGATTGCCGATTCTCTTTTTAAAATTATTCCAGCTGGTTCTTCCCCAGATTCTAATGACAATCCATCTGAAGAAGCACTAAAGGTCACATCTGATAGACGTAAACATGCAGCCTCTTGGGTTCAAGCTGCACTGGCCACCAATCTGTCATCCTTTTCAGTATTTACCAAAGATACTACTTCAGCTCCTAGTCAAGGTCAAAAGCCTATTGCCAGCAATCAATCCATTTTAGTCCTTGAAAACTCTTCTAAGAATACCACAGCGAAAACTCAAGGGAAAACGCGTCCAACAGTTGGCTCCAAGCTTGTAGCTACAGGAGCTTTCCGCAAACCAGGGGATAACTCTACCGTTAGTCAAAAGGCACCACCCCAACCTCCAGCAGAGTGGATCAGAGGAAATGGCCTTGATGAGGCCGTGGACTTGGCTGGAATGTTGCGGATGGAATCCCAGGATTGGTTTTTGGGATATGTTGAGAGGTTCTTGGATGCTGATGTAGATACCTCAGCTTTGTCAGATAATGGTCAAATAGCAGGGATGTTGACGCAGCTCAAAAGCGTGAATGACTGGTTAGATGAGATTGGGTCGAGCAAGGATGAAGCAGAAACACCCCATGTTTCATCAGAGACCGTTGACAGGTTACGGAAGAAGATTTACGAGTACCTTCTTACTCATGTGGAATCTGCTGCCGCTGCACTAGGTGGTGGATCACAGCCGTCACCGGCAAACCGAAGTATAGAAACTAAATCAAAGAGGTGATATTATTAGTTTTTGCAGCTTGGCCACATGCAGCGTTGGAGATGCATATAATAGTAACATACCATTAGAGCTGTGCCCCTTAACAACCAAACCAAGTGGGCCAAGGAGCTCAGTGCTCTATTCAATGTACATAAATCCTACATGGGTTTGAGGTATAGATCACTATTAATTATCAAAAAAAGCATCAAATGTAAGTGCAGGGTTCTTTTTTTCGTTTTTCCTGAAACTACACAGAATTAGAACAATTCCATGAACTGGAAAAGCAATATTTTCTCTCGTGTTGGCATGTGTATGAAAGTTTCTTTCATAATATCATCCATATTGTGCGTTTTAGGATTGCTTGTGATAATGATTATTTTTTAGAATATTTTATTTAATTGATTTGATTAAATTTATCGTGGTTCGAGGTTTTCTCTAACTCCAAACTAAAGTTTGATATCGTTTGATTGTGCGGCTGAGCATGCTTTTTAATTTTTTTTTAAATTAATTTTTAAATTTTTTAAAAATATTTAAATTTGTTGATATCATATATAAATTTTAAATAATAATAATAAAATTTTATTTTGATATATTTTTAATCACAAAATATTTTTAAAAATAACTTTTATAGCAAATACTACCTTCCTACTTATTTGCTGCTCCCTCCATTGCTAGTTTATACTTTATTTTTTTGTTTAAAAGTAGAAACCAAGATCAAAATTGCTAAAAAAAAGAAGAAATTAAATAGAATTAATAAAATCTGAGTTATAGTTACCATATTCAAAAAATATTTTGCAGTGTAATAAATAATTAGAAACAAAATTTCTTAAAGAAATTGTCATCTTCATCTTCTTTTTTTCCCTCCTTGGTTATCAATATCACTCTCAAGTCTTGGTAGATGTTTGAACATTCAGGCTGACCCAAGAAATCGATAAAGCAATTAGCAAGTGTTCAGCAACTTAACCAAGCCCCTGAGATTTTCTGCCGTCAGTCTTGGTTTCACATCACGGACCATGACGAACGGCAGACGAGCCAAAGTCATGATTCTTGCCATTCTTGTCCTTCCAAAAGTCATGTAGTTTGAACTTTGAAGGTGTCTTCCAAGTCCTGCCTACCTAGCAATAACTTTGCCAAGTCATTGCAACCAATAAAAAATGTCCAAATTCCTCCCCCTTTCACACCACTCGGGTTATTTGAGAGTGTTCTAAACTTTAAAAAGAAAAGAAACTTTATATTTATATATTTATAGGGAGGTTATTTATGGAAAATCAGTGTTAACACAAGATTCTCTCCCTTTACTATATAGTGCAATTAGATCCAATCACTACATCACTGGCACTTGGCCAACTGGTTTACCAGAAATGGAGAAGAAGCTAAGACTACATGTCGTTCAAGCCTTAAAGCTACTATTTTTGCTTTTCACTATCCACTGTCTCTTCCTCTTCCCTGTCACTTTCTCTGAAATCTTCTTTGAAGAACGTTTTCAAGATGGGTGGAAAGATAGATGGGTTTTATCAGATTGGAAAAGAAGTGAAGGCAAAGCTGGTACTTTTAAGTACACAGCAGGGAAATGGCCTGGCGATCCAGATGATAAAGGTATATAAACACATGTTAAAGATTTTATCTTTTTGAGTTTATCTTATCTGGGGTTTGATTTTTTAGGAAATTTCGTGTTTCAGGTATTCAAACATATAATGATGCAAAGCATTTTGCTATATCTGCAAAGATATCACCCGAGTTTAGTAACAAGAATAGAACTTTAGTAGTTCAGTATTCTATTAAGTTTGAGCAAGATATTGAGTGTGGTGGTGGGTATATTAAGCTGTTTTCTGGTTATGTTAATCAGAAGAAATTTGGTGGTGATACTCCTTATAGGTAAAGAAAATGACCCTTTTGATTTTATTGAGGTTTGAGAATTGGATGGTGGCTAAGCTTAAAGTTTGTTGTGTTTTTTTCCTTGCAGTTTTATGTTTGGACCTGATATATGTGGGACTCAAACAAAGAAGCTTCATGTTATCATGTCTTACCAAGGACAAAATTATCCAATCAAGAAGGATTTGCAATGTGAAACTGATAAGTTGACTCATTTCTATACATTTATTCTTAGACCTGATGCATCTTACAGTGTGTTGGTTGATAATAGAGAGAGGGAATCAGGAACCATGTATACAGATTGGGATATACTTCCTCCGCCGAAAATCAAAGATACCAAAGCAAAGAGGGTATGATAGGAACTTGGGATTGGGTTTTGGTTCAATTTTTTTAGGGAAATGTGGTGCTTAGATTATGAATTGCTGATGATACTGTAGTTGATAGTTTGGTGTTTTTGGTCAAACAAAAAATGGTTGACTTTTATTATCTTACAGCCGGCGGACTGGGATGATAGGGAATATATTGAGGATCCTAATGATGTCAAACCAGAGGTATTGCCTAATAATCTGTTTAATAATGTGGTTGAAATAGTGATCTATACATGTTCCTGATACATTTTGCACGTGTTTTATCTGCTTTGATGTTGCAGGGATATGATTCTATCCCCCGGGAGATTCCTGATCCTAAGGCTAAAGAGGTTTGTTTGGTGCCCTCATTTTAGAATTTCCTATGTAATTTTCCCTTTCTCGTCTGGTTGGGGTTTGAAACACACTATTGGACTAGTCATGGATTAACTTGCCTTTATATGGCAACGATGTTCTAGGAAGATGTCGTTCTAGTTTGCTCTCCCTTATTCAACTTGACGATTAGATAGTTAGGTTATAAATAAGAAGAGATTATCTTGGTTTATTAGTTGATTTTAACAGTCACAGCCTGGAAGACATAATATAACAGGCATTTCTCTGTGTTGCTGCTTTGAATAGCCTGATAATTGGGATGAAGAGGAGGATGGAATATGGAGGCCACCCAAGATACCAAATCCAGCTTACAAAGGACCATGGAAAAGAAAGGTGCGCATCCATACTACTAAACAAAAGTTTGAATAAATTACTCAAGCTGATTATAATGATTATTGAATTAAGCTGTTATCCTGATACTGCAGAAAATCAAGAACCCCAACTATAAAGGAAAATGGAAGACTCCATGGATCGATAACCCAGGTATGAGTCATTCCAGTAAGGAAAAGTAGTTATTTTTAGCGCTTATTTGCGGGGAGAATGCTTAGGACCATTTTGCATATTTAAATGTTCAGGAATAGGAAAATGAGCATGTAGGCCTTTATATCAGCATTTAACCAAGAATGGAGTAGGTGGTATGTTCAAATTGCTGAAACCTGGTACTGGATGTTAGGCAAGTTTGTTGTTGTAGAAAAAATGAAAATTTCATTCTGGGCTACTAACAGAGCATAGCAAATGAGTTAGCTTCTAGGTTGCAGTAAGAATGTTTTTTAAATGAAAAGCAAAATGGTTTTTCAATGCAACTAGTCCCTTCAACAAGGTTGTGTCTGAAGTCTCTCAAACTATATGGTCAATCTAATAGCTTTACCAGATTTCAGTATCCAATTTCATTTTGTAAATACTCACAATCCTCTTTTCCTTTCTTTTTTCTCAGAGTTTGAAGATGATCCTGACCTTTATGTGCTAAAGCCCATAAAGTATGTGGGTATTGAAGTTTGGCAGGTGGGCTCATAACTTCTTTCCTTCAACAGGAGATCATTGATATAAATTGTTTGGGGAAAGGTAGCAGACTAATAATACCAAAAAGAGTAAAATTTCGTTATTTGAAATAAAAAAAAAGGTTGTTTTATCTGATCTGACAAATACATTTGTCACTCTTATATAACCTGGCTTTGCTTATCTGAAGTCATCTGATTAGGCAAGGTAGCACATTTTATTATATTCATATTAGTTAACTGGTTAACTAGAGTGGTGGCTAGCTTTTCATTCTAAATTGAAAATCTATTGATTTCAATTCATTTCCTGTTGTAATGGCTTCTTGGCTCATTTCTACCCTCTTGAGGAGTTTGGATTTGTACTCAAGTCTTTGATTTGTCCAAATAACCAAGCTGCCTTGCCATTTGAAACTGATTTGAACTTCTCATTGTGCGTTTTTGGCGGAATGATTGAACTCTTTCATAATTTTTGTTTTCAGTGGAGTTTGGATTTATGCTTCTAATAAGACCCATACTGAGTTACTGTAATCTGATAAGATCAAATATTGCATTGCAGGTGAAGGCTGGTTCAATTTTTGACAATATATTGATCTGTGATGACCCACAATATGCGAGAGAAATTGTGAAAGATGTATTCCAGAATAGAGAGGTGAATTATCGATTTTATAGTCCATGTGGCTGATTGGTTCTGAGGAATATGGCCTGATTTGGATTATCATTTTATGTACATTCCAGATCGAAAAAGATGCCTTTGAGGAAGCAGAGAAAGTGAGAAGAGCTCGAGAAGAAGAGGTGACTTACTATGTTTACTTGCTTTTGGAAATATGCAATTTTTTTCTATAATTCTACTTTTAACCACTTTTTTGAGCACTGTCCAATTGATTTGAATCATTGCATGAGTAGGAAGCTCAGAGAGCTAGAGAGGAAGGTGAAAAGAGGAGGAAAGAAAGGGGCTACAGGAAGCCTCGTAGAAGGGTATAGTATCTCTTTATTTCTTCTCATCAGAACTTAGTTGATACTTTTAATCTAGCATCTCTTGATTGGTAGCTGAATTAACTTTATATGATATCCCATGCTCAAATAAATAAACTTCTTCTGATGCTCCAAACCATTTAAAAATGTGAGGTGCTACTCATAAAACCATTTTCAGATGATCTTTTCATATTGTTTTATTGAGAAAGAGAGATGAACAGCCAAGGAGTCACAGAAGTAAAACATCATTTTTTGATCATGATCATTGTGATGCTTTTTATTTCTTTAGTGAATGTGATTTAACATAGTAAGATTCTTTTGCAGCACGATCCTCGGGATTACTTGGATGATTACCATGTAAGCATATATTTGGCACTCTTTCTCTCCTTTTTCCCATTGTGGAACTTTTTTCAATAGCATCATAGCAAGTGGTAAAAGATCAATGGCGCATCTTTACCGTAGGCAGGAATTACTTGGCTCAAGCCTTTTATTTTTCATTACATTTTATAAAAAATAGTGCCTATATTTTTTATTAAACAAAAAACAATTCTAGCAAATGAACTCTTAAGGTAAACTGTTACATCATCAATGTCTTGGCAATGAAGACAGTATTCAGCTTGAGGCTTTCTGAACAATGATACATTATCTTCACTGAAAACTGTTTCATGCTTTAGTTCAAATAATGTAGTCTGAGCTCGGAACTTTCCTTTTGCAGGATGAACTATAAGCTTTCCATGGCTGGTTCCATCTGTGTCTTACAACTGAAAGATACCAAGTTTCAGATTTCTGAAGGCAGCATTGCCTGTCTAAAGCATGTCATGCTGTTGTACCTCCTGTTGTATTGCTGTTGTTGTAACATTAGAGACTCACCAGGGCCACCGCAACAAATAACTTGCCCAAGTTGACATGGCAATTCAGCCACTAAGGTTTAAGTGGGCTCTCGTTATTTGAGTTGACAGTAAATTAATGGACAATTTTGAGGCTAATCATTGAAAATTCTTATGGTTTGGATGGATTAAGGATTGTTATCAGTTAAAACTTCATCTGCATGAAATCTTTTGTGGTTTAAACAGGGCAACTTGTGCCAAGTAGATAGCTCATAGACCGGGCATGTGCCATAGAGGTTTGATCTCCACAATATTTTATTTTCCATTAAAATAGCAAAATCAGATAAAATGGATCCTTTAATTTATGGTGAGGGGCCCTTCAAAGGAAATGTGGGACCTCCTCAACATGGCCTGAAAACACTGTTGGACCTAACGTCTCGAATTTTTGTCTGTTGTTTGGACTTTTCCAGATCATCTCATTCCCATCTATTTCTCTGCGCCTTTCGGAACGCGGCATAATTTACGTTTTAAAAAAATATATATTTTTAAAATAATTTTAGATGATTTTATCATATCTTCTGTCATGAATAAAACCAAACAAAAATTAAGTAGAATAATATCAAAATAAAAAAAATTGCGGTCCATAAAAATAGAAAAAAATCAAACAAAATAAGAGGCTAATGATATTTAACAATAAAAAAACTAGTGACAATGATAATCCCATTGGAAAACAAAACAAATGTGTGAAGGGCATTTGTCAAGTAATTTTCTGTATTAATCTTTCATTAATTTATTAGATTTAAATATCAAGATCACTCAAAAATTTATAAAATTTATTTAAATGTATTAGGTTAATAATACATCTTTGATATTGTTCAAGTAAATTAATCCTCATTTGGTATTCAAGCTGTTTAGAATATATTTATTAATAAAAAAATCTAAAAACAATATAAAAAATATTATTCTTCTATATGCATTTTTATGACAATGATGGGATACCAATCTGATATGATTTAATATGTTAATTAATCTAAGAATATCTTTTTTCCAATGATAAAGAAAAAAAATAATTTAGTTGTTTTTATATCTCCTCTACATGTTTTGAAAAATCACATTATTAGTTGAAGGTAAAATAGACTAAATTATAAGATAATTTAGAGTGTAAATTGTTACACATACAAGAAAATATAAATTGTAATTTTTTTCAGCATGAAAAATAAATATAAAAACAACTAAATTATAAAATAATTATATATTTTTTAAAAATAAAATAAAAAATCATTTTTTAGCATTCCAATTCTGCCGACCCATTTTCCTTGTTAGTCACCAAATTACTTCAATAATAATATTCATCATAATTATTCAGGTGCCAACCCACACCCATCCACAATAACTCTCTCTAGAAAAAAAAAAAAAAAACAGAGAAATAAAAGAAGGGGAGTGAAGCGATGCAGATGATCTCCAAAGCATCCTGTGCCATGGCTACCCTCCCTTGCTCCAGGGTGGGGTTGCTTGCTTCCATTTCTTGTTTACTCAAGACCCATTTGATTTTGTTGAATGTTTTGTACTTTAGTGTTGGTTTAAACTTTAAAGTCTCTTTCTTTATGGGAAATGAGTGATCTTGATGTCTGAACCCATTTGAGAGATTGGAGAATCCTTGCTTCTGTTTTGTTTTGGAGTATTATTTGCTTGTTTTTTGTTTAAAGTTTTCATTTTTAACTTCTTTTAAGAAAGCCCATTTACTGTTTTGTACTAGTTTTGATATTGGAGGTAGAAGGAATGGTGAAAGTTCATTTTTCTTCTCCTAGTGGTGATGTAGGTTTTTTACCAGAAGTTTAATTGGTTGGATAGTAAAGAATCAAGTGATTTGATGTAATGGGCACTTTGTTTTATTTTTTGTGGAAGTTGAGGAGAAGGCATAATTGGTGAATTGTATGTAGACATATGAGCTTTTGAAGACAGGAAATCATCTTGAGAAGCTGAACTTTCTGTATATATTTTTTGGCCTTTCTAATGCAAATGATTTCATCCATCTATCACTTTCCATTTGCTGCATTTGGTTTTTCATAGCAGGAGATGATTTTCCTTCTTTGTGGAATAGGTTTGGTGTTTATTTCTGGTGATGTAGTGGATATATACTAGCTGAAACTGTGGAGATTGAGATCCAGGACCTTATATTTGTTTCTCTTACATTGTTAGGTGAGGAGTGGGCTTTGCATATTGCCAGGCATGAGGCAACTTAGCCTTAGTAAAGGTCTTGTGTATGCATTCACGCGTTTGTTGTCTACGCCATTTAAAACCTTGCGTGGAGCAAGTCGAACACTCAAAGTTGCCCAGTTTTGCAGTGTTTCTAATATGTCATCCTCATTGCAAATTGAATTGGTAAGAATCTGTGATGTTTTTATTTTGCAAGCACTGTTGTAATGTGTTGAGTGCTCTTATTGTGAATGGATGCCTCGTATCATTTTTTGCTACCTTCATTGCTTCAGGTGCCATGTCTTAAGGACAATTATGCATATCTCTTACATGACGAGGACACAGGCACAGTTGGAGTTGTCGATCCGTCTGAAGCTACACCTGTTATAGATGCTTTAAGTCGGAAAAACTGGAACTTAACTTATATACTAAATACTCATCATCATCATGATCACACAGGTGGGAATCAAGAGTTGAAAGCAAGATATGGTGCAAAGGTATGCAACTGGGTTCCCATTTTCTTTCTTCTCCCAACTTACATTGGATGAGATTAGATGAATTCAAGGAGCTTTGATACAAGAGCCTTATAATGGTCAAAAGCCAGAGTTTCTATTCACCGTTTTAAATCTGCTTTTATTGAGTCTAATTCTTGAAACTTAGCTTAGTCTAAGGTTTTCAATGAATGCTGAGGATTCTTCATTGAGTATTAAGAGAGTCCTGCATGGTTGTTTGTAAAGTAGCTCTCAAAATTTTCTGTAGTTTTTACGGTTCCACTTCTTGTTTGTAGGTAATTGGTTCGGGAGTCGACAGGGATAGGATTCCTGGCATTGATATTGTTCTGAATGATGGGGATAAGTGGATGTTTGCAGCCCATGAGGTGCAAGTAATGGACACTCCTGGCCATACCCGAGGTTGTATTTCCTTATTGATTGATCTAACATTAGGAAATCCTGTCGATGATAGATATTCATGAGAATCATATCATTATAATGTCAAAATGGTTTCTTTTCTTCTGTTAATTTTGAAATGACACTGAAAATGCATGTTAAATCAATGCATTTCCATGCTGTTCCAAAAAAGAAAAAATAATGCATTTTCTAGAAGCATGAACTTGTGATTCACTACTTAGAATAAAACTCAAGAAATATGTAAAACGCCAGTATAAAATCCAAGTCACATGAAATAGTTCTAAATGCATTGCACATTGGAAGGCAGCAACAGGTCATAGCTTCCAATATCTGTCTTGCATGCCATTAAAATGGGGATCTTAGAATTTTCTGTTTGGAGATTATCCAGTTGCATGGGACATGTGGTATAGACTCAATACAAAAAATAAAGGTGAAACAAACATTTTTTTGTTGGCTTCATCTAGACCACAACAGAAATTTTGTCAATTTTGTAAGTAAATTTCAGTCGTGTCTTCATATTTTCTAGTTAATTGCATACATGGATAGCGCTGGTTATTTCTAGTAGGGTGGTGGACGGACTTCTCTTGTTGGTTTTGGGAGGAGTAAAGAGTGTAAGACTTCATGGTTATGCAGCTACTGCAGTTTTTGTTGTTCTGACGTTCAGCATTCATGTAATTGTTATTGTAGGCCACATTAGTTTCTACTTTCCTGGTTCTGGGGCTATTTTTACCGGAGACACTTTATTTAGTTTATCATGTGGCAAGCTTTTTGAAGGAACACCTGAGCAGGTAATTCTTGACATTTGTTCTTCGTTTTACCATTATTCTGAGGTTCAAAACTATATCTAATGATGCACATATTGGGTTGGACTTTCCTATTTGAGAAAAAATGTTTCAGTACATGAATCTGCAAGGTGAAATTATTTTCAAAAGAATCATTTCATCCTTTTGACTTGAAGAGTATTGAATTGTTAATGATACATGTTTTCTGAACTTGAATGCTGATATATTTCCCTAGCTTTCACCGCCCAATAAAAAGAGATCTGTGATTTTGAACCTCCAAAAAAATCGTTTTCTTTTCAATTAATTTTTCTAAATCTCTGTCTTTACTTTACAGTTCACAAGTTGTACATTTAATGAAATATTTTATAGTTAGAAGGGGACATCCCTGCAGTCAAATCTTAAGATGATTGGGTGAAACATTGGAGGATGGGATAGAACTACTTCCAATTGTGTAATCCAAATAGCAGGCCTCTTAATTAACCAACAGAATACAAGATGAAGTTAGTCACTTGATTATTATATGTATGTAATGCCTCTCTGCAGTCAATATTTCGTTGTTAAAAATTGTGTCCATATTGAAGGCATTGTGGAAACTGGTCGTGTTTCATGATGATTTAATACTATAGCATCTGATTGTCTTTGTTGCAGATGCATTCTTCCCTCAGGAAAATCGTGTCACTGCCTGATGATACAAATATATATTGTGGTCACGAATATACATTGGTTGGTCACTGTTATCTTTGTTTTTTGTATCCTGCTTGCATGATCTACTAAAGGTCAAAGATCAAGGCCCTAACGATGATGCATCTTTTCTGACAGAGTAATTCAAAGTTTGCACTGTCTATAGAACCAAATAACGATGCACTCCAGTCGTATGCAGCCCACATAGCACATCTTCGCAGCAAAAGTTTTCCAACAGTGAGTCGTAAACCTTTTTATTTGTTCTTTTGAAATAACTAACCAATGATGGGCTGCCACAATGCCTGAACCCACCCCTACCCTCAAGTTCACAATGAGAGCAGGATCCAATCCTATGCCTCTAGTACAAGACCAGGAGAATATAGCAACGGAGTGATGTGCCGCTGGATTTTCTTATTTCCTATCTTTGTGATCTAGAATGAAAATTGATTTTATGATTTGTGCCTCTTATCAGTCTTGACAGTGCTCACATAGCCCTTCAACTTGTTAGAGATTCCTATCCATGATTGAGCTCATGATGTTTCAAACTGAAACATTGACTTTTGAAAGGTATCTTGCCTTTTGGAAGCAGATATAGGTACCAAATTCAGTTGCAAGTCAAGCATTTGCCTTACAAGGGATGTGTGTGCTACTGTACGTGAGTACATACCATCTTTGGCTTTATAGAAGCACTTAAAGTTTTATGTCCTTAGTTTTCCTGCCTGGCTCCGGCTATTAGAGTTTTTAATTTTGTATAACCGCACAACCTTCCTCATGGATACGCCTTGAAATGGTATTCAGTTTCAGTAAAAACTTGAAGTAGCTTGCAAGCTGAGTTCCTTAGACATCAACAATCTTCATAAATTATCGATCAACTTGATTTAATTTCATAGTCTTGGATGTGTTTTTATTTTCTTTGCTTATCGTTGAACTTTAAATTTTATCTTTTTAAAGTTTAGCATAGAACGTGAGTTTTTCTGTCTTATCAGATTCCAACTAAGCTAAAGGTTGAAAAGGCTTGCAATCCTTTCCTCCGCACATCAAGTACAGAAATCCGGCAGACCTTAAACATTCCAGCAACAGCAAGTGATTCAGAAGCCTTAGGCGTCATCCGCCAAGCAAAGGACAATTTTTAGATCACATACAAGATTATCAACTTGTTATAGGATAGGTGATTCAGCTATGTATTATTCTCTGCGGGTTTTGATATCTTGAATTTCCTTCGGATTCTCTAACCAAAAGAAATAGCAAATCCTGCTTTCTTCTATTTGGATAAGATGGTTTAATTCCGTACCAGCTCAGCTTTTATTAGCTGTGAAAACATTGCGAAGAAGGTATTCATTTTTGGTTCTGGTTCCTGCATGGTGCCATTTCTTCCACTACTGTAAACACTTATTTTTCTGCTGTTCGACTGGAGTTGGACTTGGCAAGAGCTTCGACTGTGCTGTTCGGCAAGTGCCGCTCCATGTAGCGTGAATTATGTTCAGCTGGTTCAAAGATGGAGAGCTGGAGTTTCTCTTTTTTATTATAAATTCAGAAAACGAAATACCAAAACTAAAGTAAAAAAGTTGGCTAGAGTCCGTGAGGCTGCATTGCTTCTTTTTTTTTTTTTTTCCTTTTTGCCGTGAATATTTCTTGACGTGGATAATCTGCTCCAACACATGGTTATTATACTCGGCCTAATCCCTGAAGCTGATATTTCTCAGCTGAGTCAATTAGATTAGATATGTGTGACCTAGTCAACCTCGACACTGAAAGAAAAACATGGATTCAGGCGTGGGTAGTGGTTTAGAAGAACTTAAAATTTAGGAGACAGGCACTGAGGGGCCACGATGCCTTTTGCCATGACTCCTGATCACTTGCAGCTAGGAAAACCACTTTGCACCATTTATTAATCAATGGCGTTTGTGGGGTGAATACTGAATTGCTTTATCATGGTGGGACACCAGCAAATGAAGGCTGGTTTTCGTTGAGTTAGGAAGAAACCTGGCCCCTCCATGCTAGAAAAAAACAAGGAATTGGGCAAGGTATGGCAGAGACTTGTGTCTTGTGTTGTGGGAGAGGTTGCTTACCTCTATCTGCTTCGTGTGTTTGTTTCTTTTGGCTTTGTGGTATGGTAGGTGATGGATGGGTTTACCAAATAAAGCTGAAAAAGATCTGACATCACTCCCCCCTCTCCCATTGAAGAAACTGGCACCAAATCCATGAAGTTGGCAGGCATAGTCACGTCTCTCATGAGAGATCTGCTCTACTTTTAAAAGTGTATTTTAAGAAAATTAATTTAAAATCTAACCCTCCAAGCTGACCTATTTAATTGAAGAGGGTTCAATAAAATTAATATATGGGCCAACTTTCACCTAATATAAATAAATTGATCTCTTTAATTCCGATTAAAAAGATATAATTTATTCACATCAAAACTATATTATAAGTTATAAAAACAAAAGAAGGATTAGGAATCTCGTAGCCTTGGAAACCTCGTAACATTCTACATAAGCTGCTTGCATCATAAATAAATACATGTAAAGCAGATGAGTGGGCGTTGTCTCTCTTTTTAAGCCACTTTCTTGCTATTCAAAAGGCACATCATAAGCAACTTTTATTTTTAATTTTTTTAATGATTATAGTTGTTTTTTAAAGTGTTTTTTATTTAAAAATATATTAAAATAATATATTTTTTTATTTTTAAAAAATTAATTTTAATATCAACATATTAAAACGATATAAATCTATAAAAAAAATAATTAAAAAAAATATTTAAATTTTGTGCAACCCCGTTTAGAATACAACAACAAAGGGGGGCTAAAAGGAGGATGTTCTGAAGTTTCAAGAAAGCAAATTCCTTTTCAAGTTCGCTTTTATGTCAAAGTTTATGTTTTCTTTGTTTTATTCAACTGCTCCCTCTGTGGATCCATTGAATTTTAGGATAGCTCCTTTTTTAAGTTTTGTGTATCAAAAAATAAGCAAAAAGGACTCCATGAATGCACTCCACTACTAGTTAATATATGTATATGATTTTTTTTTATTTAAATATAAAAATATAGTTGGAATATCTTCGTGGAGATTAAGAAAGCGTTTGGAAACACAGACCAACTCGTATTTTTAAAAAATTAATTTAAAAAAATTAATTTTTTATGTTTTTGATCGTTTTAATTTGCTGATTTAAAAAGTAATTTTAAAAAAATAAAAAAAATATTATTTTAATACATTTCAGAATAAAAAAACAGTTTGAAAATCAATTTTAAATAATTTAAGAAACACCCTTAATGATAAAATCTAAATGTGGTGGATTTATAACCTAGTAATTTGTCTAAATTAACAAAACAAAAAAGGAATGAATTAACCTGATTGTATTTGAATTGATTCACAATCTTAACCTAACTAAAACTGGATCACAAACCTATCAATATTTTTTAAAAAAGTATTGAAATTTAAATTAATTTTAATTAACACGAATCAACACTATTAATTTATAACCCAAGCTCTATACTTAGATAATCTCCGTATCAAGATTTAGAACCGTCACATAAACGGATTCCGAGTTTGGAATATACCCTTCACCATCAACCTATGTGTAGGAAAAAAGAAAGAAAAAGGAAAGCAGATCCTATGGGACCCACCAACAATTAAGAGTGTCAATAAACGCACGCACAGTTTCCCCGCCAATTCTTTCCTCAGTTGTAAAAAATTCCCAAACCCCAAATTTCAAGAACATTAATCAAAATCCTCTAAAAATGGCGATCGTTGACGATTTGATAAACCCTAGAGGAGCCCAAAGAACTTGCGTCGTGGTGCTCGGTGGCCGGGGCTTTTTAGGCCGATCGCTTGTTACACGTCTCCTTCAACTCGGTGATTGGATCGTTCGAGTCGCCGATTCGACTCCCTCCTTGCAACTCGATGCTGACTCTAATCATGGTGACTCTGTCCTTCGTGATGCTCTTGCGTCAGGTCTTGCTTCTTATTGTCAAGTCGATGTTCGCGATCCTTCTCAAATCATTAAAGGTAACGAAAAATTCGGAGATTTCGAGCGTTTCCTTTTGGCTGTATATGTGTGTGTGTGTTTGTATTATGGTTGGTTGGTGAGCAAGTGTGAGAAAGGAAGGGGAAATGAGAGAAAAATGGAATTTTTTTTTGGATTGCTGTGGTGATTTCTGGCAGTACCGTGGTCAAAGGAGGCTGTAAATTATTTGTTTAACTGTTTAACTCATTGAAATTTTTTAAAGTTACTGTCTTTTATACAATTACTTCTTGAAATTTAAAATATTAAGGAATATCATGTGTTTTTGGCTGGTAAAAAGGTAATTGAAAAGAAAAATAAAAGGAAAGAAATGGAGAGAAAATTACCGTGATGAAATAAATCTGTGCAAGTCTATGGCTGTTTTAAGTTAGAGTTCAATTTGTTTTATAGTTTTTGTAATTGAAGAGAGTTACTGAGGTTTAGTTTACTGTAGTTTTGGGGTTTTGAAACGAGTGATGGAAGGTCATTTGTGGGATTCTGGAGTGAGTTTCTTTTGTTTGGTTTCTAAGAAAATTGAAAGAAAGAAAAGAAAGTTAAGTTTTGAATTATTTATTCAATATAGTGTGTGTTAGCCCTGTAAAGTTCATATTATTTCATGAAAATCTTGAGTGATTTTATTCTTAACAAATGGTTAGATGCTCATGGTGGTGGGACCCTTTGTTTGATTGCTGAGAAAATGGGAGAAATGGATATCTGAATAATGTGAAAATTCGTGGGTGGAAATTTGACTTTGGTTAATTTTTTCTGGATGATATGTAAATGAAGAGAGCGAAATGTCTGTGATCTGTCTTTTTGCAGCTGTTGAAGGATCATCTGTTGTATTTTACATGGAAGCTACTGACTTACCGAAACATGATTTCTATGATTGCTACATGATTATAGTTCAAGGTAATTAATGGGCTATTACTTTTTTCAGTATATTAAAACCATGCACCATGGAGGGGGGAAGTTGGTACTGGGGGTGGAACATTTCAGAATAATTTTTGTCTGATTGCTTGTTTTCATTTTATACAGGTGCTAAAAATGTCATCAATGCTTGCCGAGAATGCAAAGTTAGACAGCTTATATATAACAGTTCTGCAGATGTAATTTTTGATGGTTCACGTGATATATGTAACAGGGACGAGTCTTTTCCATGCCATTGGAAAGTATGTTTGTTGCTCTAGAGATTTCACCTCTTCTTCTTTGTTTTTTTTTTGTTCTTTGGAGAATGAAATTCCCTTCTTACATTTTCTATTGGGTAATGTAATTTTCTTTTCCCTTTTGACTGGTATTTTTTTTTTTTTTTATCATGATACAGTTTGCAGGCATGCTGAGTGATCTTAAGGCTCAAGCAGAAGCATTAGTCCTGTGTGCTAACAACATTGGCGGTCTTTTAACATGTGCACTGCGGCCTGGCAATGTCTTCGGACCTGGAGACACTCAGCTTGTTCCTTTTTTAGTGAATTTAGCAAGATCTGGCTGGGCAAAGGTTTGAAGACTATTTGTGCTCAGCATCTTTTGTGTGATTTTTCATGCTTTATTGATTTTATGAACTTCTTATACTACTGTGATTGAACCCCCCCTCCTGTAGTTTGCTTTAGGTATCTAGTTGATATATATTGTACATCAAATTTCTTTCCATGAGCATGAACTGTTGTTTTTGAATTCTTTTGAAGTGATGTGGTTTCTCATTTCAGTTTATTATAGGAAGTGGTGACAATATGTCTGACTTTACCTTTGCTGAGAATGTCGCTCATGCCCACATCTGTGCAGCAAAAGCTCTAGATTCTCAGATGATCTCTGTGGCTGGAAAGGTATTCCAATATTCTTAATGGTCATGTGTGGTGAACACTTTAGTTTCTGTGTTTGGTGACATTAAATGCATAAGGAAAACATTACTTGTTTTCAATCAAATGCAGGCATTTTTCATCACGAACCTCGAACCTATGAAGTTTTGGGAATTTGTATCATTGATATTAGAAGGTTTGGGGTATCAAAGGTAAAGTAAGCATATTGATCTTTCTTTTTCAAATGATGCTAGGTTGGTGGTGTGTTGGCTGCTGCAGGATCTTTAGAATTTCAGCATTATAATTTAAAAAATCTGAATGTAGGGATTGTAAACCAGTTTTAAGCCTAACCTGGTGTTGAAAGACTTAGATTGCAGCTCTAAGATGGGAGCATGCTTTTTTAGTTCTCATTCTTTTGTATGCTTGTCTTGGATTTTCTCATACTGCAATCTGAATCTGAGTTTGTATTTACTATGACTACAGACCTTCCATAAAAGTTCCTGCCAGGATAGTCAGCTATGTTCTCTTGGTTGTTGAATGGATTCGTGAAAAGCTTGGCTCCAGAAAATATAACCATGACATCTCAGCTCGCTTCTTTCATGTAGCCTCATGCACCAGAACTTTTAACTGCTCTGCAGCTCAAAAGTACATTGGATACTCACCAGTTGTCTCCCTGGAAGTGAGTTTTGTTAACTGTATGGTCCCTTCTGTCTTTCTTGCATGTAATTGTCAAATCATCAATGTTTTTCTTAGAAACCTTAGTTCTTTTACCCAGTCTTTGTGGCCTTTCTGTTATCCTCATAATTCTCGAGCCTATAAGCTTTGAGATTTTTTCAACATTCAGCACTTTCGTCCATTTGAGTGTCTTTTATCTTGTAGTCCAATTTATCATATTTCATATTTTTTTTATTTAATTAACTTTTATTCCTTGTAATGTTAAAAGAACAATATATACCTTGGGGCAAGGAAAATTGATGTTGTGGCCCCTTTGCAAATATACTCGGTCAGTATCCAACAATTGATTGGTCTTGCCAGTCTAACATGCTTGATTGATTCGGATAACATTTTCCTTGAAGTCAAAGTGACCTTTAGATTACCAGCCTTTTTTCAGCAGGCACTCATTGCTATGATGGACATCAAATGAAATGAAAAGTGCGTTTATCATGTTTCAATAGCTTAATTTAAAGTTTTGGAACACCTACAACATAACAGTTTATTGTTTGTGTTGGTTAATAAGCAGGATGGCATCAGATTGACCATTGAATCATTCTCTCATTTGGCCAAGGACTCGTCTTTTGGAAGATTCTTGAACTTTGAAGATCAATCAAAAGCTGAGAAGCTGCTGGGCAGTGGTAAAGGTTGGGATTTTTTTTGTTATGTAGAAGTTAAATTGGGCTGTGCAGTAATACTGGCAGTACATTATATAGCTGTTGGTTCAAGTCTCTACGAACACAACCTATGAAACTTTCAGAAGTGAGGCTTTATTGATTTGGGCTTAGATTGATAAATTTTGCGGTCTTGATTCTTGCGGGGGTGTCATTGTTCACACTGATGCATTGCCTTTTTACACCAGGTTACCCCTGATTTCAGCCTCCAAGTCACATGAGGTGGATGTATTTAGCTGAATGGCCATGACTATTGTTGCAGTAGCCACAACTAATCTCTTTGGTTGTGTCTATGCTCAACAGAAACCACTTTCTGTCTGCATTAGCCTTTTCTTTTTAGTTATACATCATTTCAACCATATTTTGTAGTAAGGTGCCTTTTTTTGTCACTATAATGACTTGAACTCTCTTTTTGCAGTTTCAGACATTTTGCTGTGGAGAGATGAGAAGAAAACATTTACTTGTTTTGTTGCTCTTGTCCTGTTGTTTTACTGGTTTTTGCTTTCTGGAAAAACGTTTGCCTCATCCACTGCCAACCTGCTGCTTTTAGTGACAACCATCCTATATGGATATGCCAATCTACCTCCAAAGATGTGAGTATTAACAACTTCTATGAAGGTCTGAGATTGAATATTACCAGGCTCTGTAACTTTATATAATATCTTCAAATTTCTAACATATATATATTTCTCTTCATCTCATCAAAATCATTGTTATCTGGTCTGTTGATTGTGATGCTTTTGCAACAGTTCCAGTTTCAACACTCCGAAGATATCTTTGTCTTCCTTTGAAATTTCAGAAAATTCAGTGAGAGATTCTATAATGTCCATAGTATGTCTATGGAACAGAGGGCATCACACTATAAGATCATTGGCCCAAGGAGAGGATTGGAACAAATTCTTCCAGGTATAGATTATGATAGCATTTGTTTTACATTTTGAGTGATTTTATCAGTTTTCTATTTTATTTTTGTTATTTAGAACGTGATTAGTGTAGCCTTCTTCAATGGAGAGTGGGTTAAGTCCAAGTCTTCTATCAACTTTTTTTTTTTATGGATGTAATTTTCTCGTGGAATTCTGTTGCTAAATAATTTTTATCATCAATTCAGGTGGCACTTTTTCTCTATTTCGTTAAGTGGATCCTGGTGGAATCCTTGGCTGTGGCAATAGGTTTAGGTAGGGAACGGTTTATTTTAAAATCCCAAATTTTATTTATTTTATCATGATCAACTCTGTTTGTTTCTAAGTTTGACCTTGTTGGAACTAAATGCAGCTCTGGTCTTTGCCTTCACCGCCTTCTTCGTTTACGAACAATACGAATCAGAAATCGATGGATTAACCGCGATTCTCTTCAGCTTAACAAAGGGACTGTTGACGAGTTCTGTTCTTGCATCTATGACATCATTTCTACAAAACAAGGGAGTGCTGCGGAAAGAGAATGGCAAGGTGGTAAATGATGAATAAGCAGCATGTGGATCGAAATCTTCTTAAACTCAAATACAGAATTCAAGCTGTTCATACACAATATGCCAGTCGATTTAGGCTTCGAAACGAGCTCTATGGAGATGAGATGCATCCCCAGGAAAACAAAAAAACGAGGTATGTTAATACAGACAAGCCGTATCCTTTTGCTAGTCTCCGAAGGACAGATAGTCGTAGATATCCTTACTGTTAACACGTTTGTAACTCTTGTGGAATACTAGAGAGAGAATGTTCAGATATGATGATGGATAGCTTTGCATTCGGATATACAACTCTGATGGCTCTGATCTTGACTAGTGAAATGTGCTCTACCCAGATCAATCTCATAGGAACTCATTAAAAACAAGTTTATTAAAGAAAAATTTAAACAATTTGGTTCTCTGTTTCATATTTGAGTATGATATCAAAGTTATTAAACCAGTTTGTTCATGAAATAAACTAATGTCTGGATAACAGGTTGAGTGAATTGATTTGGGTCAATTTAAAATGATATTATTTTAATTTTTTTAAAAAAAAAAACTTAAAATTGATTTGAATCTTTTTAAATTCAAATATAGATTTTGACTGAGTTTCATGTAAATTGATCGAGTTTCATAGAGTTGAGCTATAAATTCAAGTTGACTTTAATAATTAATAATTGCTTCATGTATAAGGAAGCGTTAAGTAAATTCCTCCCCAAGTTCGTGGATGTCACAATACTCTCATCACGCACAAATAAATTTTTGCATACGAAAAGTCTATCCAAGAGAAAAAGAAAAAAATTGGGATACAAACCTCACATTATTATAGACAATAAGAAGTAAAATCATTATTATAATGTCTTAATTCTTAAGAAAAACATTAAGTAATTCTTAAAAATATTCCTAAAAATACACTCTTAGAGTGTCTACTCAAATGGTAAAAAAATTGTTTGCTAATCATTTATAATCTCGTCAGATAGTTTGGTATAAATATTATTTTAGTCTTATCATTCGAGTTTGAATTTTAAAAAAATATTTAAAAAGAATTATTTTCTCTTGAATGTACAAATCCAAATACGAGTAGCTTAAAACTCTATAAGAAAATAACTTAATCTCTATACGAAAAAAAGTCAAAAAAATAATGTTATCATTAATAATAATAACAAAAACTTGTAAATAATTTGTTTAATAGTGAAGATGTACGTGAGGATATGTGAATACAGTGGTTTTTATTTTTGTTTTAAGGATATTTTTAAAAGTATATTGTACATGAAAAAAATATTGAATTAATAGTTTTTAAAAGTTTTTTAATAATTTTGATGTGATAATATAAAAAAATTAAAAAAAAATCATTTTAATTTATTTTTAAATAACAAATACTTAAAAAAAAACATTAAATATCATAATACCAAAACACATATATCTCATCATGCAAAATTAGCAAAACACGACACCTCACTTTTAAAATTATATTTACTAAACATGGCTTAACTTAATAATTTAATTTGAAAAATTTAAAGCTTGATTTAAGGTGAGTTTTTAATTAAATTAAATGATATATTATTTTGATTGAGCTTTTTTTTTTTGTAATTTAATTGATCTAAATCAACTAATATCTTATATAAAAAATAACAAAATATTATAATTTTTTTTTAATAAAAATATTGAATCAATGATTCTTATGTTTACTCAACAACTCAATAATTCAAAAATGTTTTTTTTTTGCTTTCTATTAATTATGATTAAAATTTTTAGAAAAGTAAAAGGAAAAGAAAAATCTTTAAAAAATATGTATTTGACCCAACAATAAAACTTGAAATAAATCTTTAGATGTAATTTAACGATTAGATTTTAGATTTTAGATTTGTTTTTTAATAGTTATAAGTTTAGTCTATTTAAAATTACTGAAAATTTATATAGTTATTAATTTTAAAATTTATAAAATTAGTAAGTGTACAAATTTACTTGAATATTTATATTTATAAGAAAAAAAACCCAGAACGACAAACCGTTTCACCTTCTTACCTCCCCTATAAATAACAGCCATCCCTCCCTAACTCGTAATTACTGTTTATCGTCTTCTCTCTCTAGAAAAAATCCCCAAAATAATTTTTTCAACCGGCAAAGCCCTAATTTCTCAAAATCCCTCCAATGGCGCCGGATCCGATTAAATCCAACAAACCGGGAATTATAAAATCAGAGACAGACCAGAAAGACTCAATGAAAGAGAGAGAATCGAATAATTTATGGGTAGGGAACATATCAAGAGATGTAACAGAATCAGATCTAATGAAATTGTTTGCGCAATACGGTGCGATTGATAATGTAACGACGTATACAGCAAGAAGTTATGGGTTTGTTTACTTTAAACGTGTTGAAGATGCTAAACAAGCTAAAGATGCCTTACAAGGGACTTCTCTTCGTGGAAATCAGATTAAAATCGAGTTTGCTAGACCGGTTTGTTGTTCTTTTCATCTTATTAACTTTGTTAATTCTGATTTATTTTTGGGTTTTAATGATTTTGGGTTTGTGGATTTTTGTTTGAATTTGATGATTGATTTGTTGTGTAATATTATTTATTTGCGTCTGGTGATGGAGATAACAGAATTTATTAACCACAAAAAAATAATTTTTTCCCCTTAACAGAGCATCGGAGATAGCGTTGATGATTTTGTTTGAAATGGGGCGTTTTGATTTAACATGCAAGGCTTTCCTTATCAAAATCAAATCGAAATCCACATAAAAATACGGTTTAAAGTGATTTAGAGAGGAAATTATGGTTCATTTGAAAATTGGGTTTTTTTTAAAAAAAATATGATTAGTGTAGTATAATGATTTATTATCAGTTTTTTTGGGTTACTTTTTGAGAGTTTAATTAGAGGGTTGATAGAGTTAAAAGGATTTAAATCAGATTCTTTTAAAAAAAATTCAAAGGGTCGTAGTTGATTTTTTTTTTCCTCCATTGCAGTTTTAAAAGTGTTTTTTGATAATTAACCCGTACTACATATTATTTGTATAGAATTACTTGAAAAATATCTTGATTAAAAAAATTATAATTTATAAATTTTTTTTTCAAACTGCAACCCAAAAACTGCCACTAGTGCCCGACAAAAATTCGTATTCCACTCCAATAATTATCAAATTCATACTACATTCAGCGTCATTAAGAAATAAGAGAGGAAAAAGGAATTCACATTCCATTCTACATCATCAAGAAAAAGAGGAAAAAGGATATAGCTGTTGTCCGACTCTTTTTCCTCGCCATTGTATTCGTCAATGAATTGCAAATCATAATTGTCTGCGGTGAAATGGCTGGCAAAGCTAAATCCAATTGTCATTCAATTCAATGGATGTCGTGAAGTTGCTGTTAGACAGCAAATTGGTGGTCAAATCCCATTAGGGCCTATGGTTTTTCTTTATCATGATAAGTTTCTTGCATCTCTAGAGACAGAGCTTTACCACGATCATTGAATATGCTAAAAAAAATAATGAAGAGGAAAGTTAGGGAAAAGGGATAGTTTCTGGAAATTTATCAGATGTACAAACGTGAATTTGCCAATCCAAAATATATGCATAACGTTTTTGTTTAACTCAGATTAGCCTAGAATAGGTTTCATAAAAAAAATAAAATCTGGCGTGATTTGATTAAAAATTCAAGTTTCATTAAAATAAAATAAAATAAAGAAGTAATTTGGTTAAAAATTCAGGTTAATTTGTAATTTGATTATATATTTCATTGTTTTTTTTTAAAGCAATACTGTTTATGATATTAATATTTTTTTTTGTTAACTTGAGTAAATTTTAATTAACTTACCCCACTAATGACTACAGCGTTGCTTTGCATTATCGATCTCTAAATTGGGTATGTATAACGCTACCTTACGCCTTAAGCTCGTAATCGTGTGTCATCATTGATGACATTTCAGAAAGGATATATAACCAAAATTGCAGGCTGCTGAATATTGGATGAGAAGGAAAAGCCCTTGGATTCCAAATCTAAATATAAAGTTCAAATTTTGAATGTACCTGGGTACATGCAAAAGTTTTAATTTTATGAATTTGAAGATAAATCCTAAGCAATGAAAAACTTTTTTTATTTATTTATCGCATATGGTTTATTTCTTGAATTTGACAAAGTACACAATTTTACCTCAGGAATAGTTTAGGATTTTATTAGCTAAAGTAGGTCTTTAATAGCTGCATAATGGAATCTGCATCATTTTAGCCATCAAAATACTCAGTTAAACATTTGGCTTCTTCCCGTTGATCTTTGTACTTAGTCACATGTGGGAGATGGAACTTTCAAAAGCAAATTGGAGCATGTCCTAAGAGATTCATACTCTTGAAACATGTACTAAAGCAGTTCCTCTCTTAAAGATCGTTGTCTTCTTTTATCATGGCAAGGAAAAAGGAAAGAAAATGGAGTTACTCCTTTGAAAGCCTTAGTAAGTTTCATGGCTATCAACCTGAAAAACATGAAGAAAGAATTATAATATCATCTTTTCTCACCAAATGATTGTACAGTGGCAAGTTTTCAAGAATCTGTCTGTTTCTGTAAATACTCTCCAAATGGAAAACTGACAAGTTGGTAACTATGAAGTTACTTTTGTAATAGGTCTCGAAAATGGTAATACAGGCAACATGTTTTTTTTTCCCATGAGAGCACGTGTCCCTTGATTTTAACAAGGATTTTTTTTTTGTGTTTAAGAATTTACTGGTGCATAACATGTCGGGTGAGCTTCTTCTTCTTCTTCTTTCAGGCCAAACCTAGTAGGCATCTATGGGTGGGTGGAATAGGCTCATCAGTTTCTGAGGAATGGCTGGAAGAAGAGTTTCTCAAGTTCGGTAAAATTGAGGATTTCAAGTTTCGTAGAGATCAAAATACTGCATATGTTGAGTATTTCAAACTGGAAGATGCTTCCCAAGCCATGAAAAACATGAATGGAAAGAAAATTGGTGGTGATCAGTTACGTGTGGATTTCCTTCGAACACAATCCTCAAGAAGAGTAAGTTGATATCTTTTGAACGTGTTTATATCTATTTTTGGCCTAGGGACTTCACTGATAGAGCTTCCATAATACAAGAAAACTAAAGTGATTCTGGCATGTACTCAATGTGTTGTCCTCCTATGACACCCCTGATTGTAATTTTTTTTTTCTTTTCAAATGGATCCTTTATGTTTGAGTGGTATTTTTCGTTTTTTCCCTTTCAGTCCATTGTATAAACAGAGGTGACATTTTCTTTACTGGCTCCAGGAACAATTACCCGACTTTCATGATTCAAGACAGGATCAGTTTTCAGCAACACATTATGGAGTAAGACGACCTCAGGTGATAGATTGTGAACAACCACGACCTCAGGTGATAGATTGTGAACAAGCCTAATTCCAATACAATTGCAAAGCTCTCTTATTTCTCCTTTCCTTAACTAGCATGTTAAGTTATTACATGTCTGCTGGTTGTATGCCCTTGTGCTCATTTCACAACCTTAAGGAGCATGTACTACAGACTAGAGTTGCAAGCCTGAACTTATTCTGTGGTTTTGTGGGAGAAACTTGGCTTCATGCAGCGATATTTGAACAGATTTTTAGTTGGTCGGTAATGCTTAAACTGGCTTAGATGAGCTAGATTTTGTTTGGTTGTAGTCTGTTCATGTGGATTATATTCTGAATTTTCGTTTTTTTATGTTGTAGATACCTAAATCTCCAGGGGAGCGGAAAGATGGCCAACCCAGCAATATTTTGTGGATAGGATATCCTCCTTCTGTGCGGATTGATGAACAAATGATACATAATGCCATGATTCTTTTTGGTGAGATTGAGAAAATTAAAAGCTTTCCTTCGAGGCATTATTCATTTGTGGAATTTAGAAGTGTTGATGAAGCCCGGCGTGCCAAAGAAGGCTTGCAAGGGCGGCTTTTCTGTGATCCTCGTATCACAATTACGTTCTCAAGTAGTGGACTGGCACCTGGGAAAGAGGACTCTGGTTTTTATCCTGGAGTTAAAGGTCCTAGGCTGGAAATGTTTAACAAACATCCTTTTGCGCCTATGGACATCATGTTTGATCAACCTGGTGGGCCAAGAAATTTTCCTGGTCCATTTCCACCCAGTGGCATTCATAGACCGAACCTGCCAGTATGGCCTTTTGGTCCTCAAGGTGTTTTTGACCCTATACTTCAAGGTGGAGAACATAATGATTTGGCTCCATCACATAGCGACCGAGATCCTGCATCTGGGATCCTCCCTTCTCCTGCTTCAGGTAGCAGGCCACCCATGAGGTCAGTTTCTAGTGGTTGGGATGTGCTTGATCCAAGCCAGTTTCCTAGGGACGCCAAGCGGTCAAGGATTGATTCTGCACCATCTGTTGATGATGATTCTTTTCCTGCTAGGAAGATGGGTGATCGTGATTTGGGTTTGGACAAAGCATATGGGCTAGGTCCTAGAGGTGCATATCCAAGTTTCCAGGGGAATAATAGTCTTAGTCCAGTTGGTGGTAGGCTTAAGGGTCATTTTGATGATGATTTCATATGGCGTGGGATTGTGGCCAAGGGTGGAATGCCTGTATGCCATGCCCGTTGTGTCCCTGTAGGAAAAGGGATAGAATCAGAGATGTGAGTATGAAATTTGCTCTTAATAATTCTTGTGTATGCCTTTTACACATTGCAAGCATTTGAGATGTTGTAGCCTGTATCTAATTTTGTTTACTTATAACACATGCTTCTTTATGTAAAATGGTTTCACCCAATAGATTCCCTTACAGAATTATTTGTTTCTGCTTGTTGTAGAAGCTGAGATTTGGTCGGTTGGCCTGCTAAATTTCCTTGAAATGTACAAAAACTCTTTACCTTAAATGTCTGCATGAAGTTGCTCATAATGCCTTTTCTCTATCATCATTAAATTTCCTGGTGTTGTTTTTTGCTGAAACATCATTTTGCATCATAAACATTCTTTTGCTAACTCTGAGTTACAACATTCCTAATTCCTTCCTGACTAACTCCAAGTCTTCTCCTCTGGCTTCAAAATTAGCTGTCACTGGATGATACCACTCAACAAAAGCTTTGTTCTCATTAGCATTTCACCTTTTCCATCATGCACTTGAGCAGTAACATCCTTTTCCACCCTAACATGTGATCTTCCCATTTTGTAGACCTCCTGTCATAAATTGCTCGGCAAGGACGGGGCTGGATGTGCTGGCTAAACACTATGCTGAGGCAATTGGGTTTGACATTGTTTTCTTCTTACCAGATAGTGAGGATGATTTTGCTTCCTATACGGAATTTTTGCATTACTTGGGTTCGAAGAATCGAGCTGGTGTAGCAAAGTTTGATGATGGGACCACTCTATTTCTCGTGCCCCCATCAGATTTTTTAAAGAATGTGTTGAAAGTTGCAGGACCTGAACGCCTGTATGGTGTAATTCTCAAGTTGCCGCAGCAGGCCCCTAACAATACATCAATGCAGCAACAATTGCCTCAGCCCATCCATTTTTCTCAGTACACGAACAATCAGATTTCACCACCAGAAGCTGACTATAATTTGCTCCATCAGCAGGAGGAGCAAGTGATGTCAATCCATCATAACAGGGTTTTGCATGAGGATTCAAAGCTTCCTTCAAAACCAATTTATCCGTTGACAACAGTGTCCCATGCAGTGCTGCCAGTCCCCCAAGAATATGCCTCAAATCACAGTGCAGCACCGTCCTGTGCTGGATTTTTGACACCTGATCTTATTGCTACTCTTTCAACTTTACTGCCTGCCAATAAGCAGTCTAGTTCGGAAAGTAACCACCCAGAATTGGGCTCTCCTATTGTCAGGCCACCGTTTTCTTCAGTTATCCCTGACAAAGGAACTTCCTCTCAGGGATGGAAGCATGATAATCAAGTTTCTGGAAATACAAGTCATTTTCAATTTGGGAACTACTTGAATTATCAGGTGCAGGTGCAGGTTCAGTCTCAGTTCCAGCCTTGCCCATCTGTCCCCAGCACATATAGTCATTCAACAAATGTGGTCCCTAGAAACAGTCAAATCCAAGATTCTACTGTCAGCCTATCTCATCAGAGTGCAACTCCATCCAGGCCATTGACTAGCTTTTCCATGCCTTCTCAAAGTGGACAGTTTGCTTTGTCTCCACAGGTCAGCCAGCAAAATCTGTTCGAAGTTCCTCATAGCACTCAGAAAGGCTATGGGGTGGTCCATGGAACATATGTTATGGAGCCGTACAGTCCATCAGTTATTCAGAAACCTAATGATACTGATACCTTGTTTTGTCAGGTTCAGGGCACAAATTTTTCCCAGACCCAATCTGGGATCCCACCATCTGCAGACAGAGGGAATGGGGAGCTTCCCAGTCAAGTGCAGCAATTCCAACCTGCTCTTTCTGTATCTGGGCGGGGTATCTCAGAGGCTGATAAGAATCAGAGATACCAGTCAACGCTGCAGTTTGCAGCCAACCTCCTGCTCCAGCTACAGCAGCAGCAGAATACTAGCAACCCTGATGCACATGGATCTGGGAATCAGCAATGAGTTTTCTCTCAAGGTAATTATTTCTGCTATGACTTGTTGATTCACTAAATTGTTGATTCCTTTTAGATGGAAGTGATATATTGGCTGTAAATGTGGTAAATTTTGTTTGTTTGTTCAATTGATTAAATGTGTTTGTTGTTTGTCTATGATCTTAACTCACAGGTACAATACAGAACTGAACTTTTGTCTTTCATGTTTATTTCTTTCTTAATCTATTTGCCCATTTCTATTGAAGTTTTTTTCAGATCTGCTGTGATTGTCATTTTGATATAGGATATGCTTTGATATAGGAAACAAAGATGTGCAGATAAGTAAATCCATGGAAGTGCTTGTACATTGATTTTGATATAGTAAAGTTAGATGTTGGGAAACAGAATTGTCATGGCTGTTTTGAGGAGCTTGAGTTTTTTTTAAGGTGCCCAGGAAGAGATGACTTGCTTTAGATTGGGTTAGAACTTAATTATCGGAGTTCTATTTGATATTTTGATGATACAAGGGATTTGATTCAGGAAGAAATGGCCGATTTATTCATGGACCCATCCTTGTGTCTATTTCTCTCCCATGCTACAAGTATTGGTAGTAACAGTTCAAACACTATAGAATTTTGTCAAAGAGAGGCTATTCATGTTGGTCAACTGTCTGTCGTAGTTATTTATCTATGTAGCATTTCCTATCCAAGCTCTCTGGACCAACAATTATGACAGTAATGGCAATTGCAGGAGGTGCCTTTAACAATCTAGCAGCTGCACTTAATGCTTATCAGTGTAGCTTTTTTCTCAACTTTTGGGGGGTCCAATAGCATAGGCTTACTCTATGATGCTCTCTGAACAAAAACGAAAGTAGAGAATCGCTACGAGTTTGGAGTGAGTTCTGGTTGGTAGGCTCCTATCCAAAAAGGCCATCAATAGGTTTTCCTGTTTGTTAAATGCTGTGCTATGTCAGACATGAAACCTAACTGAAAGTAAGAACTGCTTGAGTTGTGCATCTTGAATTGAACATAACAAGGATTTCTTTTGCCTTGTGCAGGTAAGTGGAACCCAATTTTCCTCTCAAAGTGGCATCAGTACAGAATCTACTGCCAGGGTTGGCTATTCTGTCTATATATATCAAGGAGAAAGTGCAAAATCATAGCTGTCTAGGGTTTTGGGTTGGGTTGATTTTGTAGTCAATTCAGGAATGTAAATGGGTTTTGTTCCCCTCTCTCAACATGGTGTTATCAGGATTTCTTTTCTTTTCTTTCAATCAATCAAATTCAATTTTTTCTAGTTATTGCTATCTCTCCAATCTTGTACATGAATTTGACCTTTAAGGTCCAAATCGTTCATCCTTGCAAGTTCATTTAAAACTTGTCTACTAAGCAAATAACTAAGACTATATACTTACAAGACCTAGCTCATGATCTGATTTGGTCTAAAACTAGAGTTGCGGATTAATATTATAAGACCTAGCTCAGGGTCTGATACTAGAATTGTGAGTTAGCATTATACGGCCTAGGTCAGGGTCTGATTTGGTCTAAAACTGAAATTACGGGTTAACCAAGTCATTTGTTTTTTTTTTATTCAAAATGATATTGTTTTGAGTTTTGTTTTAAAAAATATAATAATATCTTTAATCATGCTTCGAGTCAACAATTCACCAAGTTAATCCGCTGGATTACCATCTTTTATATATATATATATATATATATATATATATATACATATACACATATGCATGCTTTCTGCTAGCTTGCTGAGAGACCAGCAGAATAATAAATTTCTGAAAAGTAGAACGCCAAATTGATCAAACATCTAAAAATTGCCTGCCCAAAAATGTGAGCCCTATGCTTGAAGGTGTTACAGCATGTTCTCTCTCTATCTCACTCTAATCTACAGAACAATGACAATGTGATAACGACTCTGTAAAGCTAGATCACATGTTAAGGTAACTCCTGATACTTTCTTGTAATGAAGAAAAGCATGAATACAAGACCAAAAGTTCCTCAAACAAAGGGCTGTCAGCCAAAACATGACAGAGCAGAGCATGGATTTCACTTCCCGCATCTTCACTTCATCTTCCCTCTTCTTCTTCTTCTATTTATCTTCCCAGCCTTGGAGCCGTTATCACAAGAACAGCCTCCATAATGAAGCAAAGGAGGGTGATTCTCATTGCGCTGCCATCTCTTGTTCTCTTCCTCTTTTTCTTTTTCTACATCTTGTTCAACATCAGAGTGAAATCACTTCTCCTAACTTCATCCAACAACCATTCCACTGCACTCACCAAAACACCTCATACAGAAACCAAATTTAGCATCCTGATCGGAATCTTAACCCGCCCGGATAACTATGATCGCCGCCATTTCCTTCGCCTTGTCTATGGAATCCAATCATCTTCGATAGCTGAAATTGATGTAAAGTTTGTATTTTGCAATCTCACAAAGCCTGAACAAAGGGTACTCATAGCTCTAGAAATCCTTCGTTTCAACGACATCATCATTCTTGATTGCATTGAGAATATGAACAATGGCAAGACCTATGCATACTTCTCTTCACTCCCGCATATCCTACCAAGACATTATGACTATGTCATGAAAGCTGATGATGATGTTTTCATTAGGCTTGAGCCATTGTCTTTGTCACTAAAGCCACTACCAAGGCAAGACTTGTATTATGGTTTTGTAATCCCTTGCAATAGCATGAATCCCTTTGCGGATTACATGTCAGGGATGGGGTTTTTGCTGTCCTGGGACCTTGTTGAATGGATTGTCAAGGCTGAAATCCCTGCGAATGACACAGTTGGGCCAGAAGACAAGATGGTTGGGAAATGGTTGAAGATGGGAAACAAGGCCAAAAACAGGTTCTCCAACAAGCCTGCAATGTATGATTATCCAGGAACAAATGGGAGGTGCTCGCATGAGCTCATACCAGAAACTGTGGCAGTTCATAGACTTAAGAGGTGGGATCAATGGCTGAATGTGCTTGAATTCTTTAATGTATCTAAACAACTTAACCACTCCAAACTATATCATGTATGATTTTTTGTTTTTTTGGATGAATCATGTATGATTGATCTTGAAGGAGAACTGGGAATCCATGGCACGACATCTTGTAAGATTTGTAGCACAATGGTAAAAGGGCATGCGCCTCGCTCATACTACGTGCTAGAATCATGTACTTGAATTGAAAACACATCTTAATTTATTTATTTTTTCCCCACCAAGAATAAAACACATCTTAATTTATTGATAAGTTAATAAACCAATCAAGAAAATGTATAATCTCTTTTAGAATTTACCATTTAAGAAGTCCTTTTGTTTTTTATTTTGTTTGTCAAATCTCTAAATGATCTTTTAATTTTATTTATTACTCCAAGTGGGTTGAGATTAAATTTTCTACTTCTAAAATAGAAAATTCACTACATCAAAAATAGAAAATTCAATTAAAAAAATTTCCTTCCTTTGTTCTTTTTTTTAATTTAGCATTTCTGTATCTTAATTCTCGGATTAGCTTTTACAACATAAAACTCAATTATTTTTTAATTAAATCTTGAATAAATTGTTTATATGTTAGGGTATTTGGTTATTGTCTTAAACAAAAAAGACAAAGATAATTGAGACAAAAAATGACATATCCCTGTATCTTTCATCTTTCATGGAAATAAATGTTGATCTTTGATTCACATATTAATATTTATATATTTTGATTATAATAATTAAATGAAAATAGACTAATAATATGCTTGGTTTAGATTAAATTTAAACAGGTTTATACAAAGATTATCAACAAATATGGGAATTAAATGAAGAAATAAATCAACAAGTACAATATACAAAACAAATGAAGACTTAATTATTACGAATTCATTTTAGTGCTTATTATGTAAATATTTATATCTTACTTGATAGGATAAATTAAAAAAATATACTCATTGCATGTATTATAAGATTGATATGCATTTAGTCAATTTAAAATTCAACAAGTTTACAATTATTAAAACTGGATTTTAAGTTGAATCGGTCGACCGCTTGACTATACCAAGTAAACCGATTGACTGCTTATGTTATCAATGATGAAAACCTAGGAATCTGCAATAACCGATTGACTTGATCAATCTGAACCGGTTGATCGTTTTAGTTGTCAAAGGAACAATACCAGCTATAAAAACAATTAATTTTTGCTAGAAACATATATATAGCTTATCTAATTGAAGGATTAATACAGATTTTGATATATATACAACTCTCTGCTAATAATCCTCTGAAAGCAGAAGTTTTATATTACATATCTCTTGCCACCTATCAAACGACATAAAAAGAAGAAGAGTATTTCAGACTTTCTCAGGCTTATCTGTTTAAGAGCCCATATCTTTTTGACTCCACTGTTTTGAGTCCATTAGTTTAAAGCCTACTTGTTTTAGGCCTTTTCTACAAATATTACCTGCTACTACAAACATTCAAATCAAGTGTTGGTAGCAAGAAGACAACAAATGAAAGTCCCACAAAAAACATGGGCATCTTTCATTTTGTCGTCACCAAATCATGGCAGGCAAACCCACATGGGTTCTGAAGGAAGCTCCAAACTTTTCAACAAAGACATCTTGGCCTCTTCCAAGACAACTCATCTATAAAAGGAGTCTCCTAAAACTTCAGAAGATAGACGAATTTTTCCCCAAGAAAATATTACTCTCCCCTGTAACTCACATCTATAACCCATCTCCATTCTCCTCTGTAACCAATATCTCCTGTATTGATTTACGTTACAAATTTAAGTAAGATCCTATTATTGTTATTTATATTCTTGTTATTTATATATTTTATGTACATTTAAGTATGCTCTGTGTTTGATCAAGGATCCTGACATTGTTGGTCTTGCCTTGTTCATTCGCATCAGAAATCTGTTTAACTTTATTTCTTTGTTCTTTTATATAAAATCAGTATATAGGCTGAAAACCTGTGACCCGATCTTTTAGATCATTCTCAGGTATAACAACACCACGTACTGAGTTGTTTTTCATTTGGTATCATTTCATTTTATATGGTATCAGAGCCTATTGGGATCTAGGTGGAAATAGTACAATAAAAAATAGAATTCCTAGAAAGAACAGAGACCATTAGATTATAGGTATGCAACTGAATGGTGTAAGTCCCGTTTGAGTTTTAGGGCAATAAATCCATATAACCTACAGCCTGTTTCCTAGTTTATCTTTCCTATCTATGGATTCTGTTTTTCACAGGACTACTTCTTTTTTAGCTTCCTCTACCTCTGAATCCTCTGAAAGCAGAAGGATTGTACAAAGTGAAGAAATAATTATTGAAGATTTTACAAAAAACATTGATAATTGAAAATTTCCAAAAATCTCTCAAACTCAGATTTATCAAAAATCTAAATATGATATTTTTAAAACAGATTTTACTATCAAAACTGAAGAACGAGATATTCAGCTTACAAAACCTTTTGAAACCATTCAACTCCTCTCTCAAAAATCCTTACAAAAACATCTAGCCCGAAACTATAAATATATTCATGTTGGCCTTGTCCAAGTCGGGATAAAACCCCTTATCAAAGAAGGCTTAAACACCTCCATTCTAGCTGTCCTCCGGGATGCTAGATTTCAAAACTTCCAAGACTCTCTCATCAGTTCTATTGAGTCTAGCCTTTGCAGTGGTCTGGTATCATTTGACTGTTATCCAAACATAACCATATCCCTCAAAGACAAAAATATTTTACAAAGTATGCTACTACAAATAAAGACCCATAATTATGATATGCTCGAAGGATCCACCCCTGTTGCTCTCATATTCAAAATTCACTACAAAGCCATGTTCTTAGCCTTTGTTAGCAAACACAAATTCTAATCTCAAAAAGGAGAAACACTCCTTCTACAAACAGATCTATCCCGCTCAAACACTATTATCCCCAAAGCAATCCAATGGAAAGATATATCCCTTCCAGAAGATTGGATTCTCGAAGGTGCAGCACCACCAGAGTTACCTCAACCACCTCAACCTAATGTCCAAATTAAAAATATTACCCAGTACACAGATGGCAAAGTCAAATTGTCTTTTCACCGACACTCTACAAGTTCCAGATTTTCAGAAGCATTTTCCTCTTCTAGTACAATAGACCTAGGAAAAATTTTCAAAATCCCTTCTGTTATCAATATCCCTTATCATGCCAACCCTCTTAGAAAATCTACATCTAATATTCCTTCTACTAGTTTTCAAAATGCAGACTACACTACAAATATACCAAAACCTGTTTATACAGATCTTGAGCAACCATCTCTTCCAACTTCACCAACCTTTTCAGCTGTTACTGAAAACATCCAAAATTCATATACAAGCTATTTTAAGAGCAAAAACACCTAATTCACCCAATATAAGAATTAATTGTATTTAATTGAGTTAATTACAATATTTGTTATTATCAGTAAAACATATAATTCACATCCACTTTAGATGTTATTATTGCCTTAATCCTAGAACAATAATAAATTCACCTAAAATTCATCCAAAGCTGATTTATTTTTATGGTAACGCTCTTCGTCTTTTCACCAAAATATATTTTTGTTTATTTTATATCTATGCATTCTCTCTAGAACAGTAACTAAACATAACTTAAATGATTAAGAATAAATCTAAAGTAGCTCTTATTTATTGTTCATCACCTCACAAGTTACTATGAATTCACATAATAACTCGTTTTTTTGCCGACCCTTCAATTTATTTTTTATTTCGATTTAATCCTTTAATATTGTATTTATTAGAGATTAAGCTTTGCAATTTGTTTATGTTTGCTTTCTATAGTGTTATTATAGTCTCAAGAAAAGACTCTAGCATTGGGTTCGTGCTTTATTTTTTGGGAAATAATATGATTGAAAATTGAAAATTAGGGACCAAAATTAAGAAACAATTGAAATGGCAGGCCTTTATAAAAATCCAAATGGTTCTCACGCTTTTTTCACATATTTTGCCTTGGGGATTTTTATGAAGTTACTTTTTGGTCCCTCTAGTATTGAATGTTAACGTCCACCTGGATTTGATGGGCTTAATGAGACCTTCAGGGTGTTATTGGAAGGATGCATCATCAGTGGAATGCACTTCGGCTCTTGCCATCTGCACTTGAGCAACTCTGTTATTTCAAGGAAAGCCCTTTTATATATATATATATATATATATAATGCTCATGCAAGCGAATATAAATTGGATTGATACATATTAATTTGCTAAAGCTATGATTTGAATCATGAATTTTATTGGTTTAATATTATTTTTTATTTAATTATATAATAAAAAATAAAAAATTAATTAAATATTGAATAATAAAATTAAAACAAAATTATAAAAATATAATGTTAAGAAATAAATTTAAAACAAAAGATCAGGCTATACATGCAGACAAGAAAATCTAATCTTTTTTTCAGACATGATTATAGAAAAAACTCATCATCATTAAACTCATCTCATTAAATAAAATTAATTGACACTGAGAATGACGAGTTTTGTTTATGAAAAGTGACCAAATAGATAATCTCTTCTCTCTCTAATTAAAATATTAAAATATTAAAAATAAAATTTTAGATTAAAATTGAAATTTAAAGAAAAATAAGGATGATAGAGGAAGATAAAGCAAAGTAGGAGGATGAAAAAGAACTTCTCCAATGGATTTTTGATTAGTCAGTTTCTTTTTGCTTTATATTGTGGTCCCTTTTGTTTTAATTTTATCTTTCTTTAACAAATTTTTAGAGAGTGATCATCAAATGCTTCAATTGAAAAGGTAAAAAAAAAATTGAGGAGAAAAACAAAAAAACACACTTTTAGTTAAGCATTTTAGTATATTTTGTAATGTGATTGTTATTATAATTAGGGGGTGAGAAAAAAACTAAAAAATTAATTAAACCAAGAAAACAAAAAAAAAATAACTGAAAAAATTGAACAGTAAAAAAATTCGATTAAACCGATTATAATTTTTTTTAAAAACCGATTGGTTCAGTTCGGTTTCGATTTCATAAACCTGAAATCGAAAAACCAAACTAAAATTAATAAAAAATCGAACCGAAAAAAACCGAGCTAAACCGAAAAAAACTATTATAAATTACAAAAAAAACCCAAAAAATAATATAGCTTTTGGTTTTTAATTAAAAATAACCGAACCGAACCGAACCAAAACCAAACCAATTGGTTTGAGTTTCGGTTTTGTTCTAAAATAATTGAACTGAACCAAATCAAATCTAAACCAGTCAGTTTGAACCGGTTTTGATTTTTTTTTAATTCAATTTGGTTTTTAGGTAAAAACCAAATCGAAAATAATCTTCCCTAATTATAATTATAATTGTAACTTATAAAGAAATTTTATGATACTGAGAAAATAATTAATAAAATTCTATTAGTTACTCTATTAATCCACTTTAAAAAAAATTATAATTTATAAAAAAAATATCACAATTTTTTCTTATATTTATATTTATTTATTTTATAAAATAATTAATAAAATATTACTAATTACTTCAAAATTATCTCTAGCATACCCTTCCATCTACGAACGGTAATGTACTAGAATATATCCCCAGACAACAAACAAGCAAAACCAAGAAACGAAAACTAAACCCCGTCATAATCAGCAAGAGAAACATACACAGAATAGTGAGACAGAGACATGGAGCTGGAATCAGTGGGAGATCTAGCTCTGAACATAATCTTAACAAAACTTGGTCCAAAAGAGACAGTAAAAGTATTATGTGTCAGCAAAAAGTTCAAGGATTTAGCTTCAGAGGAATCTCTCTGGTCATTATTTTGCCGTCAAGATCTTGATCTTTCTGCTCCTCTTGACCATTATGGAAATCATCTGCCTTCGTTTAAGGTAATTTACAATAAATTCAATCATTTTTACATTCTGGGTTCTTGTTGGTTTTTCTATATATGATGAATTCCTGGTAAAGTTTGGAGCTGTATAGTTACTTTCTGCAGCCAATCATTGAAGAAAATTTGTTGAAGTTTAGAACTTTATAGAGTGTTGATTGTACTGAATTGCTTGTCAAAATGTGTAATTTGGAATTAACTTGGAATTGTAATAAATTAATTAGAACTTTATAGAGTGTTGATTGCACTGAATTGCTTGTCAAAATGTGTAATTTGGAATTAACTTGGAATTGTAATCAATTAATTGCTTTGCCCTTTGGACTTGTAGCTTGTTGGTATGTTTTGTTGCTGATTTTTGTTTTCTGGCTTTCTTTTTCTCTCTCTTTATGAAGAAAGTTTGGTAGTTTGTAGTGTTGTTTGCACTAGATTGTTTGTCTTGATGTGCAATTTGGAACGGTAATCAATCATGTCCTTCTCCTTGAGAATTTGGTTTTGTGGCTTGCTGATTTCTTTGTGGACATGTATGCAAACAAGAAGGAAGCGTGTTTTTTGGTTTATTCTTATGAGGGTCACTGGTTGATCTTAAAATATGATGAATTGGGTGGGATGGTGCCTAGCTTGACTTTCATCGAGTCCGAAAGCTGAAAATTTTCACTGTGCGCATATTTTTATTGTTTTTTCTTGGTATGTATTATTCATTTTTTTAAGAAATTAGTGAAATTTATATTTATTCATGTAAATCTTGGAGAAAATTATTTGAGGTCATCAGGAATGGTGTGATCCGCAGGATTATAGAGGTAGTAATTGCCTACGGCCTTAGTTAGAGATTACAGTTTCAAGTTGATGGCATGAAGTTGTAGTTTGGACTAATGCCTTGTTGATTCAGCTTGTATATTAGAATCATCTAATGGCATCATACATGTTTACTTGCATACACAAACCTCTTTCTCCAGGCAACTTATAAGTTATGGAGAGAAGCCTTTCGTATGTATCCTTGGCCCCTTGTAAAGCGAGTTAAAAGTTGTTGGGACAGACTCACGAGCTGGTTGACCACGAGCTTTCCTGAAGTTAAGGCTACCCTAGGAAAGGGTGCATCAGAAGGTGAGATTCAAAAGTTGGAAAGAACTTTGAAAGTTAAGTTGCCTCTTCCCACAAGACTTCTCTACCGCTTTCATAATGGTCAACATTTCTCGGACAAAAATCTGTCAAGTGGCATGGCTGGTTGTCCATTGGGCCTGATAGGTGGCTACTGTTTTTATAATCACTCGGTTAATGTCTACTTATTATCACTACATGAGGTAATCTCTAAAACGCAGGAAATAGTGCGGCACCTGAACTTACCCGATACATCCGAGTATATTGTTGTGGCTGCTTCATCCTCATACATTGGAAAGTTTTTCTTCCTGAACTGTTCTGATGGCCAACTCTATGTTGGGACCCATAATTTTCCAACAGATGCAGAAATGATGCCATGTGTACCTCAGGCATTGATTAGTCCAGTCCATGATTTCAACAGTGACCAACAACAGGATGCTATGTTGTTATGGTTAGAAGAACATGGCCGTCGCTTGCACAATGGCATGATCAAACTTCTCGGCAAAGGAAATATTAAAAGCATCTCTCAGTTTCCAGAAGAATCTCCTCTCTGTTCAACTGCTGTAACCAGTGGTGTAAAGGTAAGCAATTGTATATGGGCTTGCACGTGTAGTTTTATATCAGGGCTTTTGTTTTGTTTTCCTTTTTCCTCCTCTTTAGTCTTGGATAGGATTTTATTTTTTGCTTTCCATGTAGCAAGGTTTGTACGCAATACGTGGTTTTCGAGTTAACTTGGAATGTAGAATTTAATAACTTCTTGGAAAACTGAGCAGGATAACATAGACCTGGGTTGAAATTTTGCAAATAAGGAATTTCATCAATTCTTGGGTGTGTGGGGGGGGGGGGGGGGGGGGGACGAAGCTATCTGTCTCCGGTCCATGTTGAGGGTTAGTGGCCCTCTGGCACCTAGGATTCACTTGGAAGGGGATAAGCTTTTTCCTGGTTCTGCACAAATTACATGCGAGTCAAATAAAAAAATAAATAAAATGCTAAATTTCATATGTTCCATTTCTTCAGAGTGGTATGTAACAGCTGTTTGTGTTGCACTACCTGAGGCTTTTATGTTTAATTCGGTGCATGCCTATAACTCTTAACCAGTACCGCTGATATAAATTTTTAGAAAATCAACACAATATCTGCTGAATCACACCTGCAGTGTTATTTTGATATGGTATCAACTTATAACTTGCAACACTTTTTCCTAGTAAAGTGTTGGAGGGAACATATAGTCTCTGATGTGTCTAAATTTCATGAGTAAAGCAGAGGATGATTTCAATATTATTGAAATCTTTTGGGAATACTCAGTAGAAATGTAATGTTATTCATTCTTGTCTTTGTTAAAGTGCTGCTATTGCAATTTTTATTTGTATCCACGGTTCCCCTGCTGGAATTATGACTCTCATTTTTTTCTTTTGCTAGAAAGATGAGTAAACATTACATTCTTTGATACTAAATGTGTACATATTTTTATTTTTATTCTTTTAAATAAATAGTTATGTATCAACTAAAAGTGTTAGTAATTGTTTCCAGGTTCGTGCTTCTGCTGTTTTTGTGCCAGAGGCTGCTGATCTGGAAGATATTTCTAGCAAATACGTGTTCGCTTATTCAATCCGCATGTCCCTTCTACCAGAAGGATGCATCATCAACGGAATGCACTTCAGCTCTTGCCAACTGCACCTGAGGCACTGGGTTATCAGTGCTAATGATACTGTTGTATCTAATGTCAATGCAGAGGCTGTAATAGGCAAGGTATGGCTTAAAAATTTCTTGGGTAGATATACATTTCTATCTTGCTTTGAGTGGGAATTTCATTTTCTTTTCTTGGGTAAATAATTGGACTGCACTCACCAATCTTTCCACCCCTTTTTTCTCACCTTGTTCATAGACTTCTCAGGGTCCTCCTGTGTGGCCTTCTAGATGCAACAATTGGGAGCTTCTAAAAGTGCCTACTGGGGACAAAGTAGATGATATGAATCTTATGTAATGGCTTAGTTTCCCATTAATTTAAGAAAGCTACCGGGGAGAGTGCACGTGACCTTACTGAATCCATTAGATTTTGTGTTGGACATGGATTTGCCATTGTAATATCCAACTCTTGGCAACTTCTATATGGTTTTCCACCCTTTGTGGGGTAACCAAACTCCCAAAAAGAGATGAAGGCATGGTGCTAATTTATTTTCCTTGATTCTTGAGCTTTAGGTAGCGTGAAGATCTTACTGGACCGATGCAACTTCTTGGTCCAAAAAAGGGGAGTGAAAAATAGGAACTGCTGTTGTTCCACTTGATATTTTCCGACTTCACCAATTTGCAAGTTGGATTTCTAGGCAAATGATTGCCACGGATGATATGCCATGAACCAGGAATTCACAATAACAATCATATGACACAATAGAAGAAACTTCTTTGTGCCTATAGAACACCGTCTAAAAAGGGAAAAAAAATAAAATTAGTTGCTTTTTGCTGCATATAATTATCAAAAATCCATATTATGAGGATATCTTTTTTTGTTTGGTAATTGTGCAGAATTTCAGACTTAAATTGTATGTTTGCAGTTCCCACTCTTGTTTCCAGGCGAGAAAGAATTTGTTTATGAGAGTTGTACACCTCTGCCAACTTCTACTGGCTCTGTTGAAGGTTCTTTCACATTTGTCCCTGGCAGGTAGTCCAAATGGATTCTCCATATCCTACAAGTTACATCACTTCAATATCTTTAGAGCAAGGATTATAAGTCCTGGATGTGTCTGGAATGATCTTACAAAGATGGAACTGCCTTTTAGTTTAATGGCATTCTGTCACTATTTGGGGATTTTTGAGTTTCACATGACAGATACATAAATCTCACACGCCAATTTGATTGAACTATTATCATTAAATGAATCTGTTTATGGCTGTAGGCAATGCTTACCAAAATAGGGATATATTCGGTTGCTTGATCAGAATCTTGCTAATTCTTATAGCCTTGTAATTGCCAAAACCTAACTGTGGTTTTATCCTTGAACAGAAAATTTGAACACTGCTTTATCCTAGTCCGACAATGATATTAGGAGCAACAGTCACATCTTTCATGCACTAGTTTCTAATGCAAACTTATGCGGCTTTGTTTCTTTGTTTATAACCCTATTTCTTTTGGTTTCCTCAAGATTGGCAGATCCAAAAGGAATTCCATTTGAAGTTGAAGTCGGTCGGTTTCCGCTCCAACTGCCAGACTACATTTTCTGATGATCATCCTCGAGGTTGAAGGTCCTTAATAAAGAATACTTCCCTTGTTAATACATAAAATAAAGTTGTGGTGGGGAAAACCTTGCTACATTTCCTGGATTGCCTGTTGTGTGTGAGCCACTGATTTCCCATTTACGAGTGCCTCTGGCTTTGGTGGAAATGAACTGTCTTCTTTCATTCTTTGCTTTGATATCTGTCATCATACTGTTTCTTAGACTATGAATTCGTTGATTTCAAAAGGTGATTATCAAAACAAAATGTTTTCAAGCCATCCCAGATAACAAGTGTTAGAAATCCTAATGCACAGCTTTTTTTTTTAGAGCTTTCTCATTTTTGAAGTGCCTAACAGTGAATTGCCAAATAAAGAAAATTTAGAATATTTTCAAGTGTTGAATAGTGAATTACCAAATCAAAAATGTTTTTTAGATACATTACCACAACGTTACGGGAACATTCATTAACAAGCCAAGTGCAGCCATAACAAGCAAACTTGCAGGATTTCCCCCAATCATGACAATATTGTCTATTGAACCCGTCAAACAAACTCCATATCAAGTCCGGTGCTAAATGCAAGTTTTCCCCCATCCAGTTTGGCTCTAGCTCGGGTTAATCAGTTCAATCCATAATAGTGTTGATTCGGTTTTGATAGCTTCAAATCTAGGTCATAGATTGATTTGTTCAATCAACTAGTTTTGACCAAATTAACTTTTGATTGGTTCTACATAAAAATCAGTCCAGATCCAGTTGAGGTCGGTAAATTACCAGGTTGCCTTGCCGAATTGAACTGGATTTTATAACAATGTGACTATCTTCTAACAGTTGATTAATACTGAATCATAACAACATGAAAGGATTACAGAGTGTCCGGTCCGAGTCTATGAACACAATAGGATGGTAAGGGTGCATCCTGATCTTATGAAAGGAACTGGTAGGGGAATAATAGGTGATCTCTCAAGAACTATGAGCTCAAATGTTATGCTAATTTATCCATTGTTTACAATTTGCAATTTTTTTAATTAGTTTTATGTTTTCGATTTGATTTAATATAAATTTACTTCTCTTACAAGGCAAAACCACTACTGCTACTACTTAACCTTTGACTATCCTTGTCCTAAACAAACTCCCATCCACCTGCATGATTATTGTTTTCAATTTTTCCTGAGGATGTTGGCTGTGTGTGGTATGGATTATAATAAATTTTCTCCATTTTATTATTTTATTTTATTCTTGTCCTTGAGAGTACTTTAGCATTGTTGAAGATTTCTTTGTGATAGAAAAAAGGGAATAACAAGGCTACATGAAATGTATTAATAATGGAATATAACAATATATAAATAGTATATTTTCTATCTTTCTCAATTCTCAGTTTATTGGTCCTTCATGTTAATTAAGATTATATATATATATATATATATATATATATATATATATTGTAAAATAAAATCCATACAAATGGAGATAAGCGTTTAATGTAATGATGTAATAGATGGTATGTACCATGTGCATAACATAATATATCACTAGCTGTGTCGTACAAATGGAGAAATGTTTTTTTTTTCTTTTTTATTTGATGATAAGTGATTTGTTTTTTTTGTTATGTAGGAGGATTTTTTAGGAGAAAATATTTATATTTATTTTTTTCTATTAAATTTAGAAAATTAAATATTAAGCTTAATAATTTTATTTTTCCTAATTTTTTTAGGACTTTTATTGTTTTTTCTTTATTGTTGGGTTTCTTAGTTTGTTTATGTTGTTTTTTGAGCTTATTAAAAGAGCCGTGAATCTCTTAAAGAGAAGGTACTTGATGTGGTGAATAATTGAGAAAAAAAATTTGGAATTAGGATTTTTGATGTGGTGACCATATTCGGCAGGATTTTATGTTGTTTGTTATCATTGTCTTTCTTATGTTGTTTTCATCTACATCAGTTGATATTAGAGCTTTGCGTTAGTTGGTATCAGAGCCAAACAATCTTTGATTATTATTTGCTTGTTGTGTACTGTAAAACAATCATGGTTGGAAGAGGTCACAAAACAAAATGTGTTCATGAAGAAGGGGATGAAAAGGTTCCCTCTTGAGAGAAAACCGTTCAGGAGATGGCGATTGAAGATACACAAAGGAATATCGCAGAGCTTACTTGGCGGTTGGTAAAAAAAGACCCAACGAGAATAAGAGCATAGTAATTGTAGGTCCTTGACCAGTACCGAAACCTCGTTTCAGAGAAGGTAGCCTTTTGACCGGGCATAACATTATAGAGATTTTGGGTTTTGAATTAAACTTCTTGATTTTGCTGGAACTTTACAAACGAAGAAGTTTATCGATTGGTTAAATGAAGCTGAAAGGATTTTTATATACATGGAAGTTTCAGAGCAAATAAGGGTGAAGCTCATTGTCATTAGATTAAAGGGGTGAGCTTCTTTCACCAAAATAAAATAAAATAAAAAGGTCTCGTGAGAGATAAGACAAATAAAACATTAATGATTGTGAAAAAAAATGAAAGAGCACTTTCTTTCATTCTGATACACTCAAACTTTGTATCAATGAATCCATACATTGAGACAAGGTGGGTAAACTATTGATAAATACACTGATGATTTCTACTAACTAGTGGCCATGAATGATATGTTAAAAGCAGTTGGTTTCCATATATTTAAATGGATTGTGATAGTCCATCTAAGATGTACTATGTTTGCGGTCTTTGTACATAGTTTTAGAAGCGTATCAAAAGGCTTTGATTATGGAGAAATAACAAGTTGTTTGGGGTAACTAACAAATGTGGCTTTTAGTTTTACCAGATTAACAGGGAGGTGCGCACCAACGAACAAACACCATTCGTTTAGCCTGAATCAACAACTAAACAAACAACAAGTCAAGGTTCGAGTTCTAAATATAGTTTTAAATTTTTGGTGTTTTAGATATAGTAAAACAAACCACAAGGATGACTATTGATGGAAAGGCTAGCCTAAAAAGTTAGTAAGAGATTAGTTATCGGCGAGAAAGGGTAATGTATTTTTTAGAATAGAAATATTTTTAAGGTGTGTGTCAATGCCTGATAAGATAAAAAGATGAAAAGAAAAAAAAAAGAGGAAAGGGAAGAAAACCGAGCTTGGACAAGGAGCCAAGCTCGATTTGGGCTTGCTACCAGGCTGCAGACTCAATGTGGGCTAATAGCATGATGGTAAGCCCATTTATGGCGTGCTGTCAAGGTATCAACCATGGTTTGACCCACTGCTATCTTGTTAGCAACCCCAATTTTATTTTTGCTTAATCATCAATTTCAATAACTTGAAATTCATCTTTCTCATGACACAAGACAATATTTATAATATGATAATAAATTCTTTAAAATAAATTATTAAAGATCATTTAAATGATGATCGATGTATTTATTAAATTTTTTAAAGATGTTTTAAAAAATATGATTATCTAACTATCTTAATAAATTAATTATCTCGATTATCGATATTAAAGGTTTACATAAATGCATCTAAATTTTTTTCATAGATTCATAGAATCTTTATATTTATAGGATTGATAAGTTCTTCCAGGACTAGATTGCCATCTTAAAACTTTCTCATTTACAAATTAATCAATTACAAATTACAATATTTAGTGAAGAAAATAAAATTTTAATATAGTTATTTTAAAGTTCAAAAATTAAGCCTAATTAAACTAAATTATTTATAAAATGTGAATGTGTGTGTGTGTATATATAACCTTTCTTATCTTTTCATCTAGAATTTTGAATATAAGCAAACTTGGTTGGTTCTAAGTCTTTCAATTTCTTTCCTTTTATTCATAGGTGCTACATATCTCACACAATCAAACCAAAATCTCATCCCTAAAAAGTAAATATCAATCTAAATCTCACTCCATCCCTACTCTCACCCAACTTCCCCTTCACCTCCCATTTTACCTTTTAATTTTGTCCAAACCTTGCCCAATCCACTCTCTCTTTACAGGGATGACAATAAATACTCATTGATTGAGTTTTTTTTTAAGGATAATATTTGATTTAATTTAATGAGATATGGTAGCACCTATGAATAACAGGAGAAATTGAAATACTTAGAACCTACCAAGTTTGGTCATATTAAAAATTCTAGATGAGATAATAAGAAAAGAAAGGAAAAATAGTTTAATACACAAACTATAAATTATTTATTGAATAAATATATATATATATATATATATATATAACTTTTTTATTTAATAAATTTATACGTATCTCAAATATATATTATTTTTTTATTTTATGTTAAATGATAAATGGTACACGGGTAATAGATACTCAAAACTTAATGAATATTGTTTGTGTGTGTGTTTATATATATATATATATATAGACACACACGTACACACATGTTGAGTTTTGAATTGAGTTTAGTAATATCTATATCCTAAATATTATCTATTAAAACCACAAATTCAAATCAAATTAGATTAATATCCATTAATTTCAGGATAAATTACCATCTATACTCCTCCCTCACCCCTATCTTTTTTACAAAACCAGTGGGGAAATCTTGTCCAAACAATAAAAACTAGAAATCCAAATTTGGAAATTCACAAAGGGTAAAAAGCTATGTAATTATCAATCCCCATACATGGTAATACAGCTGCATTTACACCCTCCAAAAACCTTCACTTTTTTTTAATACAAAAATACATACATACATCTATGTGTGTATAAATACATGGTTGGTGTATTGTATAGATATAGTATATGTATACATATAGAAAAAGGTCAAGTGTGACCGTGTGAAATGGCTTGAATATGATTCTCTTTTTGTTTTTTTTAACTTTTTTTACACTTTTGGGTTTTTGTTTTTAAAATTAGAATTAGAAGATCTAAAAGCCCCCAAAATCTCTCTTAGAGAGAGAATTCATGTCTGAATTATTTTCCTAGGAGATTCTCTGATTTTCCTGGTAAATTCTTTCTCACCAATCCCAAGGAGCTTTCAGCTGCCTGATTTCTTGGGTTTGCTTACTTTTCCTTGCTTGTTAATAATCCCTTCCTGTTTTTCGTAATTTCTCTGTGTTTTGTGTAATCAGATCTCTCTCATTTTTCTTGGTTTTGTTGTTGTTATGCATAAAGTTTGAAGCTTTGTATCAAGTCTGATACTTTATTAGGTTTGTTGAGTTTGTGTCTTTAGTTTTTAGTGTTTTGTTGGAATTAGAGTGGATAATCTATTGTTTTGAAGTGTAATTTGGGTGTTTCTGAGGGTTTTTTTTTTTTTTTTTTTTTGCTTCTCTTAGGTGTTTGAATGTTGTGGAGCTTCAAAATCAAGACTTTTTGGCATTTCACTCTTTGTTGTGTGCAAAATCTTCATTTTTTGGACTGTTTGTTTTTGCCTTCTTGAGTTATTGAACTAGCTGTTTTAAAATTTGAATAGGGTTTTGGGGTTTTCGTGATTTGTCTGGATGGATAAGGATAAATCTCCTGGCAACCATAGTAGTGGTTTACCACCACCTTCTGGGAGGTATTCTTGTTTTTCACCCTCTGGGAGCTCTTATAGCGTAAAACCTGAGCAATCGCCTTCTACATTTCCTCCAAAGGCTCCTGGCAGTAGTTCAGACCCTAGTCATTTCGGTCATGGATTGGATTCTAATCGATTTAGTCATGATATCAGCCGAATGTCTGATAACCCACCTAAGAATTTGGGCCACCGTCGTGCCCATTCAGAGATTCTCACTCTCCCTGATGATATTAGCTTTGACAGTGATCTTGGTGTTGTGGGGTGGTGGTACAGATGGGACAACTTTCTCTGATGAAACTGAGGAAGATTATTTGTCAATGTACCTTGATATGGATAAGTTCAGTTCATCGTCGGCCACATCTGCTTTTCAAGTTGGGGAGTCATCGGCTCCACCAGTGCCAGCACAACCACTGGCACCACTGCCTGCAACAATGGATTTGGGTGCTGGTCCTAGCGAAAGGCCTAAAGTTAGGCATCAACATAGCCTCTCAATGGATGGCTCGACAACTATCAAGCCGGAGATGCTCATGTCAGGTTCTGAGGAAGCATCTCACGCTGATTCCAAGAAGTCCATATCTGCGGCAAAGCTTGCTGAACTTGCACTTTTAGATCCAAAGCGTGCAAAAAGGTATCCTGTCTCACATTCTTTTTAATTTTTCTATTGTTAAGGTGTGATTTGTTATATTATGAGATTGCTTTCGATGCTAATTTCATTTAGTAATATCGTGTTTGGATGGGAAGTTTTGCATGAAAATTAAAAGGTTGTGCCTGTTCTAAGAAATTGAATGTTTTTGAAACATTTTGTTTGTTTTGGGCGTCTTTGAGTTAGTTATTGGCTCCGTAACAACAGTCTTATTAAGTGCTGAATTTAATAGTTTTCACTTTTCATAAGGTACTTGTTTTAGTGATGCCCGGCTTATGAGGGAGTTGTTTTAGGAATAGTTAGTTATACAGATGGTACAGAATCTGTGTTAAGCTGTTAAATAAAGTTTACTGGTTGTATAAAAACTATGGACTTGAATTCCTCTGCTGTGAAGTCCACATCTCTCTCCACTCTCATCCTTCTTATTTTATACCCTTCTCTCATGGGGGAGAGAAAATAGACATGCCATCTTCTCATGTATTTTAGATTGACATCTGACGTGTTCTTTTCTGTTCCATCTTAGGATTTGGGCTAACAGGCAATCTGCTGCAAGGTCCAAGGAAAGGAAGATGCGGTACATAGCTGAACTTGAAAGGAAAATGCAGACACTGCAAACAGAAGCGACGTCGTTGTCTGCTCAATTGACTCTTCTTCAGGTAAGTTGCATAACCTCAAAGTGCTTTTTTATTTGTGAACTGTATCTGGTTTGACTTGATCGTACCATGGACATTGTAGCCTACCTTTCATGTTTTCTGTATGTTATTCAAATTAGTAATGTTGCTATCCAGAACACATTAATGTATGTTGTATTGATAGTGGATGTATCTTTCTTTGGTTATGTTGTGACAGAGGGATACAAACAGCCTGACTGCTGAAAATAGTGAACTGAAACTGCGCTTGCAAACGATGGAGCAACAGGTCCACTTGCAAGATGGTAAGGGTCTTGGCTGAACTTTCTAAATACAATCAGACAACTTCAGTTGCTTTTTTTGTTCTTTTTTTCATCAATATTTGTTATTTCATTATGATTTTTATGAAGAGGCATATCAAAACCCATTGATGTATAAAAAGTGGACGAGTGCAAACTACAATGTTGCCCTGTTTTATCTTTTCTTGCCCATGTCATCTAATAGTGATATCCACTTATGTCAGCGTATGCATGGGCTAGATATTTGGCATTAGTTGTGTATGCTTCATCAGTCTATGACTTGCATATTGCCATGCACAGGCTTGTCTATTTTCTGAGCTGTGCGCGATCTAGATTTGCTTAGAACTATTGTTTCAATATGGCAGCTGTGCACAATCACACATACAGAGGCTTGTCTATTTTCTGAGCTGTGTGCAATCTTGATTTTGCTTAGAACTATTGCTCAACATGGCAGCTGTGCTCCATCTAGATTTTGCTTAGACCTATTGTTCAATATAGCATCTGCATGCACTAAACCTCTCTTATGTCAGTTGACACACACCTCTCTTTCTCTCTCTTATGTCAGTTGACACACACACACAGAGGCTTGTCCATTTTCTGAGCTGTGCGTGATCTAGATTTTGCTTAGAAATATTGTTCAATATGGTATCTGCATGCGCTAAACCTCTCTTTCTCCCTCTTACGTCAGTTAATCAGTGAAGAAAAATTAATATCCTCCTCTGTCTAGTGGTCAGGCATGCTGATTACTTGTCATTTATAACACATTTCAGTGCTAGAGGATTTTGTAGTTGTTTTTGTTGAGCTAAATATGGGATCAGCTGTGGTTCTCTGTATGCTTGATTATATTGGTATTAATTTGATTATTTGTTGATATTAGCCGGGAGCATGCATTAAAACCATAGTTGGGAGTTAATTATTTCATTCCTTGATAAGAGCCTAGGGCTAGGAATTGAGCTGACTTTTCTTAATTAGTAAGATAATAGGTGTTATTTATGTTCCTTTTCAGTTCGGAAATTCTCCAAAATATGCATACTTCAGTCGTCTTAAAGTTGGGTTTTGGGTATTATTTATTTATGAGTCTTAAATGAATGCGCACTTGTTAGCATTCAACTGATGGTGTACTTTGCTTGGGATGCAATAATGTTCTGATATGGTGGTAGTTATGGATAACAATAAGAAATGTCTACCACACAAGAGGAAATAAATTTTGAAGTTTCTAAGATGATATAAGATATAGCCTGGGTAGATTGAGTGGCATGTAAAAGGTGTCAAGGATGCTATGCATTGAGTTATATAGATTTTTTTGGGCCTTGCTGACGGATGTTTATTGCAGAAGTGATTGTTGTTTATAAAGTTGCTGTTCAAGTAGCTCTTCCACTTCCAAATTCTCGTGCATGTATTTATTTTGTGAATGATTTCTCATGAACTCTAAAAAATTATTGCTAACTTACCCTATGCTTTGAGGTTTATAACTTACCTTGGAAGGCGGTAGTTTTTATTCTCATCCGGGGTTGTGAATAATCTCTTTTTCTTTTTTTTTATTGTATCACGCTTCTGGAACTTGAGATGACTTTGTTAGAACTATTAAATAGGAGGTAGTCAATAAAATTTGCACAGCGTCCCTGTTTCTGTGTGGTTTTGCATATTAATTCTGAAATTATTTGGATTACCACCTTCTTCTTTTCTTACTCGTCTTAATGATGTTATTTGTTTTGCAATAGCCTTGAATGACGCACTGAAAGAAGAAATTCAGCATCTGAAGGTACTGACTGGTCAAGTGCCAAACTATGCATCTTTTGGAGGAGGCCAGCAATTATATCCCAATAATCAAGCAATGCATACTTTCTTAGCTGCACAACAGTTTCAACAACTCCAAATTCATTCTCAGAAGCAGCAGCAGCAGCAGTTCCAGCTGCATCAGCTTCAACAGCAACAACTTCAACAGCAGCAGCAACAAGGTGGGGATTTGCAAATGAGAGGATCAATGACTTCTTCAAGCCAGAAAGATAATTCATCTGAGGATAATTCCTCTTCATCAAAGGACTGAGAATAGCATGATCATCAGACCAGCTACAGAATGTTCTGTCTACTGTTGTTTACATCCTAGTTACAATCTGTTGTCACATAGGACATTTACCTTTTATCTCCAGTCTTTTAGATACATTACATTCATACCTCATTTAGGCGGGTTCTACATTCTAGTTTCCTTGAAGATTGAGTTTATAGCTTAAGCATTTAATATGTTATAGTTTATGTAGAACCTTGATGCAATCATGGGCCTTTGATGGCGATTTGTTGATTCAAAATTCTAAGCTTTGTCCTCGGGTGTACTCTTGTTCTCTACTTCTTGTGTGATATGGATGCTTGTATGTTTGGTCACCTTTGTTGCTATACCACAGCCTTAAATTCACAACTTCAAGATTCTTCTAGTTACTGCATTTTTCTTGACTATTAAGCTACAAAATTCAGGATTTATTTGTCAAAACATCTTATTGATCACAAGGGGATGAAGATTCTCAAGGAAAAAAAAAACTCGGGGGGAAGAGAGCTAGAAAGTGACAGAGAAGTCTGCAAGTTGTTTAACCATTGCTAAATGAAGGAAATTCCAAATTAAAGTCAACATTTAGTACACCACAGATAAACAAAATAACCATCAAGGATGGTCTTGATGCTAGGGATAAGGAAGGGTAGCAATATGGTTATGAGCTACAGTTCCAATCCACAGCTTCCCTTCTACTTCTCTAACTTCACTCACTAGCTTCATTACTACACCCTTCGGATCCTCAAGAACTTCCAAGATTTCTCCGTTCTCATTGAAGAGGGAAACAACTGTGTACATCTTCATGCCCATCAGCCACGCTAAGTACCTCATACGGATTGGTAACCGGAAATAGACACTCTTCACCCATGGATTGTGTGTAAGAACCTCTTGTGCTGCTGTCCTGCAACAATCTATTGCAACCCAGAATTGGCCTTTTTCATTCAATCTTACATTGTCTGGAAAGCCAGGCAAGTTCGCAACAAGTTCCACCTTTCCGGGTTTCTGTCCTTCTAGCCAGTATTTCATTATTCTGTGGCATTACCATAGCAAAATGATCAAGCTTATTATTACTTTGTAACCTACAAAGTGTTAATGTTCAAGATGTTCATAGTCCAGTATTTGAATAGAGTACTAATTTTGGATCTTACAACACCACGGTTATGTCAGAATTCTCTGAAAATTTTGTGGAATTACAGAGATATCTATACACATTACCTGCAATTGGTGGTCTCAGTGAAGACCAGGAAAGTTTGATCCTTGGATAGCTGAACTCCATTTGGAAATGCTAAGCCATCCAATACAATGTGAGTCGTTTTGGTAGGAGGGTCATATCTGAGAAGCCTACCAGTGGATTCTCCTTCCAACAATATGAAGAAATGGTCCCTGCAAAATAAATTCCTATTAAAATCTCCAAAACTTAACAAAATTAGCCAAATCTTGTAAAAACTGCTTCTGTTCTTGTGTACTCTTACACTCTGTCGTATCTTTTGCTGGTGTCAGTAAAGAAGATGGATCCATTCTTGTGAATGTCAAGGTCATTTGCAAAGAGTATTGGTTCCCCTCTCACATGAGTGGCCAAAGGAGTAGCAAGTCCTCCTTCAGGTCCAACAACCAGAAGGCCATAATAAGCATCAGCAATGTACAAATTTCCACTCTCTTTGTGGAACCTCAGACCTAATGGACGACCACACAGTTTCTCATGCTTCCATTGCTTAGATGTGGTTGAGTCAACTCCCCTAGCACAAAGTTTCTCTGACCTTTCAAAGCCAATTCAAAGAATAATTAGCATGTTTCAAAGCCAATTCAAAAAATAATTAGCACAAATTTTCTCATGCTTCCATTGCTTAGATGAACTTGATGATCCTCTTGACTTGTTGAGATATATAGTGGGTTAATTTTCAACCAAATGAAAATAATGTGTGTTTTGATGATGTCATTAATAGAACTCACCAGTTTGTGGAAACAAGAGCAAATGTTTCCCATCCAACATCCTCTCCCATCCATCTCACAACACGTCCATCAGCCAACCCAGCATAAGGGCCTCGCCCCAGGCTGTCGAACTCCAACGATTCAGGGCCGAAAACTTCATCGACAAACTCCGAATTCCCAGACCCTAATCTGCTTTTATTGTCCCTAGGCCAGTTTTCCATGACTTGCTTGTAAGGTGCAAGGTCATGCTTGACAGGCTTGAAATCATGGTGTCCCAAAGGTCCCATTTTAAACGGATCCATTATAACAAAACCTATAGCTAAAGCAAGTACAAGGAGAAGTGGATGCTGCAACAAGGTCCCATCTCTTTGTGATCCTTTCTTCTCCATCCCAAGGATCTTTGTTAGAGAGAATGTGGGTTGTGGTAAGGAAATATCTAGTAGGGGTGCGAATGGTGGATCATGAGGACACAACTAAGTGGATTTTCATATGTTAAGGAAATTGAGAGCATGCAGTGTTTGTGATTTCATTGCGTTCAGAAGTAGGTTGCCTGTTGTTGGCCATGTTAGCTGCATTTTTTCTTCTTGTTGAGAAATAAACAAGAAATTATGATTTCCTTGTGGGAATGCGAGTTGAATTTTAACAATAAATCTAATTCAATCAAGACATGAAAATGTGAGCATTTCCTTCATGAATGGAATCTTCTTAACTAGTGGTGAAAGTAAGTTTAGCTGCATATACAGGCAATGCAATTTGTACAAAACAACTTCTGTAGGACAACTGCAGTGGATAAGCCTCATCATGATAAAGCTTCAAAGGCAATAATAGAATGTCCTTGCCTTTTCAAGAGCTGTATCCCTTTGAAATCCCATCAATTAATTCTGAATTCCAGGCCATTCACATATTCTTATGTCATTTGGCAGAATTAAGACCACTTATTATCATTTTGTTTGAACCCTTCAGGGTTTTCGACGATCCCATTTAAAACCCTTCAAAACCTTTAAGCTATCTCCCACCACATCTTCAAGAGAAGCAAAGCCTGTTTTGTTAACAAAGGCAGAGTTGAAAAATTCTGTCCTCCCTTTATCCTTCTTTACGAGACCTTTCCTTTCGATTGTGCAAAAATAATGTTACAAATTTGCCATCTTCTAATAGAACGTTCCTGTTCTCCAAGAAATCTATCACTTGAACATCCCTTGAATAGCAGTATCTAATATTGAAATCCATAACAAGAATCTCAGTCCAAGATCCCTCAACGCCATACTTCTTCATCAGCCATACCTCGGCAGATTTTGGATTTAAACTATGATCATAACTACAAAAATAAATGGAGTCTTCAAATAACCCTACATCTACCCTTGATTTAGAATTTTGAAAATCTGGTGGCATTGAGAGTGATATAAATTTCTCAGTTTCAAATCAAAAGCACACATTCGAATCAGCCACCGAACTGTCCATGATAAGCCAGTAAATAGAACCATTAACTTAGACATCAGTAAAACTTACCCAGTTATACCGATTATAGTATTTATATTTTGGCACAACAATGTTTCTCCACTCGGCAGAACCAATTGTGTTGACCTCAGCTCCTCTGGTAGTATCTCCATTGTAAAATATACTGATAATCTTATATTGATTCGTGTTAGGACAAGACCCTGTCCCACACCGATAGAAATATTTGGTGTTCAGATGGAATGGAAGAATGATATACTCACCCGTAAGAGGATTTGACATCCACACATCATTATATACCTTAGCCCATCCACGTACTTTGGAGCGTACACAAAGCAAGCCCTGGCTTGAATTCTCTACCGAAAAATCTTGTGAAAGCTCAGAACTCCATTCAAACGCAGCAGCCAGGTTCTTATCATAAGAATCACTAGATCCTCCTTCAGATTGATCAAGAAAGTAGAGGTTTGCAGATCGCAACGAGCTGGAAGTTGAAGGGCCTTTGTCTACACATAGTACTAAATTAGAAAATCAGTGACATATACGTTTAGAGCTGAGACTATTTTATTTAATGATAAAGCAACACCAAGAGGCTTTGGAACTGATACTTGGAGAAGCATTGGGATCGTTCCGCAGTATAATGATTGGCGTAAATATTGTTGGAGATCTTTCAATGCATTTGTTAATGGATCTTTTCATTGGATTATCGATATCGACGACGATTATGACCGTACAAATATTATATACTCTTTCAATTTTGAGAGTGAGCAATTCAGAACATTCTTATTGCCGGTTCCTCCAATAGATGTCTATGGTTATTGTTATCAATATGCAGATCTTGGGGTTCTTGGGGACTCCCTCTACTGTTCTTATTTTAGTTACTTGACTTGTGATGATTGTGTTAATCTACGGGTAATGAAAGATTATGGTGTTGTGGAATCCTGGGCTGAAATGCTGGTTATAGAGCACCATATGCCTTTCTGGGAACCATGGGATTGCAAGGTGATCAAGTTCTTTGAAAATAGGAATATTCTGTTCTTGGTTGACTACTACCTATGGTTTTATGATGCTGGAAAAAAAAATGTTATGAAAGGGTGGAAGATGCTGAGGATATATCTTTATCTTATTGCAATATCTCATACTTTTACCTTTGCTTCTATTAAAGATATCATGGCAGGAGAGATCGGATGAGAGATGAAGACAATCGATCAGCAGAAAAAATTAGCCTGCAATACATCATATAGCATTGCTAGCCAGTTTGAAAGAAAAACTGCTAGCTATATGTGCTGTTGCTTCTAAATTTTTTCTTAGTTTTAAATCAAATTATTTGTTGATTTCCCGACTATAATCATGTTTTTCAATTTGTTGTTATTTCAAGAATCCATTGTACGTAGTTAATTGCTCTCTTTGCTACTCTATGGTTGCTTTGATTGTGAATTTACATTGTTCAGCTATAAAAGCTTGAAATGATAGGCATCATCCTGCATTCATGGTAAATGCAAGAGGTTAGCAAGGGCAAAATTGTTTTTTATAGTAATTGAGATGCATTATTAAAACAGCATTATTAAGAGGATGACAAGTTAACAACTGAGAAATACTTACAGTAGGAAAAGAAAGGAAAGAAAAATGAAAGCTATATATGCCTATTAGAAAGCAACAAAACCCATAAATATTTTATTGGTTCATAAGAGAAAACAACAAATTAATCAAAGATACAGGAAAAAAAAAAAACTATTAGCTTTTTGATCCATATTATAGGGTGGATCTCAAAAGATATGAAAGACCTCTTACCAAGCCGTACATACAACTTTCATTAATTACAGCTTTCCACGTAATTCTGTATGCATCTATAAGATTAAGTATGGAATTCTGTTTACTCATTTTAAATTGAGTATCTGTTTCCCTTTTTTTTTCTGCTAGAATTGGAAATCCTGTATTTTTCATATTCATACGATTGAATCCTTGAGTTTCCGAAATGGTATAAAAAGAAGTACTTTGAATTATTGCTATTTGACTCAGGCATGTTCCTATTAGAACATCTCTTCAAGTCATTTCTTGTATAAGTAAAATTGAGAGTACTCCCCTTGATCCATCGAGCAAGATGGTAGAAAGTAAAATTATAATTGCAAGATCAATTTATAGCTTGCTCCTTGAATAAAAGTTTGTTTCAGGCTATCTAATTAAATACTCCAAAAAATCATACACTCGGTATAAAAGTAGCCCTCCGGTTAAACTTCCCACTCACCATACTATACCATTCCTGCAAGAGAGTGTCAACTGAATTCGGCATACAACCCTGGTAACCAAGCCATCCCATGAAAAGGGTCCAAAACCTCCAGGTTTCATAACAATGAAGGAACAAATAAGAAATTGATTCAATTTCAGATACACAAAATGGACAAAGTGCATCATTTTGATGAATAATGTGCCTATATGCAAGGAACCCTGTTGTGCTGAGACTACCTTGAAGCATTAACCAAAGGAAGGCGTCCACTTTAGAAGGCATCCAGCCCTTCCAAAGCAGATCAGAAAAAGAATTAGCCCTTGGATTACAAATCCCATCGATTAGACGAGTGGCCAACTTCACCGTATAAGCACCATTCTTCTCCACATTCCAAATCTTAACATTCGATCCACCTGTAACAGAAATTTGCTTTTCTACTTCGGCAAGTAGTGAAGCTAGTTGATTCTCCTCACGGGACTGAAGCACACGGGTCCAGCTTAGAGAAACAGAACCAGCTGAAATATGAACATCCTTCACCGTGGCTTGTTTCTGAGCAGACAGCCTAAAGAGGTTACGAAAAGACACATTTAGCGGTAAATCCCCACACCGCCGATCACCCCAAAAAGAAACAGTGTTGCCATTTCCAATTTTAAAAGAAACGCCTGCTAAAATTCCAAAAAGAAGTCAGGGACTTGTAAATTCCATACCAAGTTGGCGAGAGATGGTGATCAAAAGTGGGTAGACCATTTTCAAAACAAGGCTTATACTTGTTAAAAATAAATTCCTGCCAGCCCCCATACCATCTATTATCAAGATTCCACATCCATTTGAAGAGGAGAGCCAAGTTTTTGTTGTAGATAGAACCCAGCCCCAGTCTACCACGGCTTTTTTTTCACGGATTGCCTTGTTCCAAGCCACCTTGCAAACTTTATTCCTATCCGAACACCCACTCCACGTACAAAAACCTTCTGGTCATAGCTGAGATAGAATGAAGTACCCCCATGGGCAATAAAAAAAACAAACATGCAGCATGAAGGAATGGAGTTCATAACTGCTTTAATTAGAAAAATGCGACCAGCTACACTCAACAATTTACCCTTCCAAGATCCAAGCCGAGCTCTAAAATTGGAGATGACAGGATTCCATGTAGATAAATGACATGGATTTGCACCTAGTGGCATGCCTACGTACCTGACAGGAAAGCTATCCCTTTAGCAAAAAAGCAAATCAGCCATACCTGAGGAGTACTCATCATCCAGATTAATACCAATCAATGAGCTCTTGTGGAAATTTACACGAAGGCCTGAAACAAGCTCAAACCACCGAAGTATCCTCTTAACATGAACAAGTGACTGTTAATAATTTGGAGAAAAAATCAAGGTATCGTCTGCAAATTGCAAGTGGGATACATATTTACCGTCACTAATTAACCTAGAGACCCTTGAAGTACCCAACATCAGAAGCTCTCTGAAAAAGATCAGATAGGCCTTCCACTGTAATATCAAAAGGAAGAGAGATAATGGGTCACCTTGTCGAAGACCCCTCTGAAGACTGAACTATGGACTACGGGAGCCATTAATGAGAATGGCCATTTTCGCCGTGGAAAGGCATTCATAAATTAACTTCCTCCAGACAGAACCAAATCCCACATGATCTATAGTAGCATCAGATAATCCCACATAACAGAGTCAATTTTATCCTCTTTCCCAGAGGAGCGTTTCCGACTCCAACTATCATCCATGTACTATCCATACTAGATCTGATCAATTTCCTATCCTACCTCCTCTAAGTTCTTTAATGATTTTTAAGAGTGGATTCGCCTTGTCGGTGGTCCTGTGATTTCTAATAGTAATAAATAAAGTTAATAAGGAATAGAAATAAATTAAGTATTAATTGATTTAGCATTCCATTGGCTAGAATGAATTCTCTGGTTCTCTGTGTTTCCTTCAGCTTGACCTAAATTGATCAAACACTAACAGAGAGAACCAGAATCTGCAAGTAAATTTGTCAAACACTCACAAGAGATTCTGCTAACACACACATGTTTTTGGTGGAATACAAGACACTAATTATTAGTACTCTCACACCTTTTATTATCAGAATTCATGCATTAAGTATAGACATTTAAGAATGTCTTTTACAAACCTCAAAGTACTTAAATAAACATTTGATTCATTAACACTAACACTAATTCCATAACATTACTAACATTCATGTTGATTTATTATCGCACTGACTTTATATGCTTAATTTTGGTAAACAAGTTTAATTAGTAACATTTTGAGGACTAGACCATGTTTAGTTTCAGATAAATGGAAACCAGTGAGGCTATTTTCTGGTTCATTTCTATAACTAGACAATAAGAGATAGATGCAGCAAGGAGAAACCTGAAAACAACTAGAGCTATATCATGAGGGTTTCCTGACCTGATAGAGCTAAGGCTACACAACCAGCAAACAGAGAAACAATACAAAGGACCAGAAAGTCAGGAAAAGAGGGAACCATAAAAGAAAAGGAGGGAAAAAAAGGAGCCAAGACATAGAAGCTCCAACGTAAGAATCTGATGAAAAGTCCTAGCAAGTAGAATTTCTTAATTTCGCTCTGGATTTCACCTTCAGCCAGATTGTTGTTAGTGTTGCTACTTGCTTACTCCTGTCGATATGTCATGATAATTCTACCGCAACGACCAAGGTAATCGAAAGTAAACAACATAGGTGTATTCAGGGAAGAAGAGCAGTGCTAGTTCAAGGTCATTGAACTCTTAATAATAAAAAGCTAGAAAACGAAAACAATTGGAAAGAACAGTATCAGCTACCAGGGTTCAAATCTCAGGCCACCGGACCGAAAATCTCCGATTCTTGTTTTAGCTTGATTGAGAGGTAAAAACTTCATGAATCTCTAGTCTCCTTGTAGATGGCCTGTTTCTTATCAAACATGAAAGGTGGACTTCATTAGTTTCAGTAGAGGAAATTAAGTTGGCTGGTCCAAAGATAAACCTATAAAACTAAAGAAGGAAAAAAACTTGAGAGATCCTGCAAGAAAATATATATAGATTCACCTCCTTCACGCTCTTCGACAAAGCTTTTTTTCTTCTTCTTTCATACCCAGGACGTATAATGAATGTGAGATGGTGACCTTCAATGGTCTCTCAAAATCTCTTCCGTTTATTCCATGTAATTATTTTGTTATGTAAAACCCACTGTATTTCAGTATTAATCAAGGAGAATCTCGCTACTTTCACTTTGCAGCAAAGCCTAGGCCCATGGATGGTTTTTGTAATTATCTCTATTTTTTTATTCTTATTTTTGTTATTTAATTTAGAAATTCTAATGCTAAGTGAATTTTATTCTCCATGCATGTAACGATTCTTTTCCTATAAGGATTTAGGTATAGTACCAGTATAAATCGGGCAGCCAGGTTTTTTTCTTATAGCTATAAGCTGCCTAATGACCTTCTCCCTACCTAAGATTTTCAACACATAGCTGCTGCCTTTTCACTATTCCAAGTATTTCTTTCACCACTCGGCTTCTTTCATTCCCATCGCGAAAGATTTCAATCAAAGACAACCAGCAGCATCTGAAAACAATGCCCTGCTATTTATCAAATCTGCCGAATCATATCCTTGAAACAATCTTCTCCAAAGCCACCATCTCTACTCTTAAAAGTTGCAGGGACGTTTGCAAGTCATGGAAACATATTCTTACAAACCCTAGTTTTGCCCTCCTCCATCAACATGGAAGTGCTAATGATAACTTCATTCTTTGTTTGGGAACTAAATTCACGGGATCATATTTCAAAAGAAATATTTACTGGCTTGAATTTGGAGAGTTTAGCCACTTTAATCTGGCAAGAACTTGGGCGTTGGAGCCTCATTTCACCGTCGACTTTGTCAATTCATGCAACGGCTTGGTTTTGTTTATGCTTGACACGATTCAATTTTGATCGTATTTTGTGCGTATCAAACCCTATTACAGGTGAGTATGTGCATCTGCCGCAACTTGAATATGATAAGTACTGTAAAACGAATATGTGTGGACTTGGATTTAGTTCAAGCACAGATCAATTTAAGGCTATTAGAATTTTCTCAACAAGGGAAGACAGTATTTTGCATGCTGAGACATATACGTTTAGAGCTGAGACTATTATATTTAATGATAAAGCAACACCAAGAGGCTTTGGAACTGATACTTGGAGAAGCATTGGGATCGTTCCGCAGTATAATGATTGGCGTAAATATTGTTGGAGATCTTTCAATGCATTTGTTAATGGATCTTTTCATTGGATTATCGATATCGACGACGATTATGACCGTACAAATATTATATACTCTTTCAATTTTGAGAGTGAGCAATTCAGAACATTCTTATTGCCGGTTCCTCCTCCAATAGATGTCTATGGTTATTGTTATCAATATGCAGATCTTGGGGTTCTTGGGGACTCCCTCTACTGTTCTTATTTTAGTTACTTGCCTTGTGATGATTGTATTAATCTATGGGTAATGAAAGATTATGGTGTTGAGGATTCTTGGGCTGAAATGCTGGTTATAGAGCACCGTAAGCCTTTCTGGGAACCAAGGGATTTCAAGGTGATCAAGTTCTTTGAAAATAGGAATATTCTGTTCTTGGTTGACTACTACCTATGGTTTTATGATGCTGAAAGAAAATGTTATGAAAGGGTGGAAGATGCTGAGGTTATATCTTTTCTTTATGCAATGTCTCATACTCCGACCTTCGCTTCTATTAAAGATATCATGGCCGGAGGGATCGGAAACTATCGAATGAGAGATGAAGACAATCGATCCACTGAAAAATTAGCCTGCGATACATCAAGTAGGATTACACGCTAGTTTGAAAAGAAAAGCTGCTAGGCATCACCGCTGTTGCTTCTAGTTTTTTTCCTTAGTTTTAATTCAAATTATTTGTTGATTTCCTGACTATAATCATGTTTTTCAGTTTGATGTTATTTCATCAAAGCCATTGTAGCTTATTGCTCTCTTTGCTACTCGATGATTGCTCTGATTGTGAATTTAATTACGTTGTTCAGCTATAAAAGAACTTGATACGATAGACCATCATCTTGCATTCTGAGTTGCTGACAGGTTATAATCCTTTTTTTTCCTGGCAACCGAAGAAGAAAAGGCAGTAATTCATGGTAAATGCAAGAGGTTAGCAAGGGCCAACTTTATCCTTTTCTCAGGGATCTTAGATGAAAGAACACCAGGAGCGTTGTCGACTCCAACTATCATCCATGTACTATCCAATTATCCATATATATGAGATCTGACCAACTACCTATCCTACCTCCTTTATGTTCTTTTATGATTTCTAAGAGTTGGTTCATCCTTTTAACTATCGGTGTTCATGCAATTTCTAATAATAATAGATAAAGATAATGCATTTCTAATAGTAAATAAATAAAGATAATAAGGAAAACAAAGAAATTAAGTTTTAACTGATTTAGGATTCCAGTGGCTAGAATGAATTCTTTGGTTCTCTCTGTTTGCTTCTGCTTAACCTAACTTTTGAGGGGGGAAATGGTGGGGAGTCAAGGATTAGACCATGTTTAGTTTCAGATTAATGGAGACCAATGAGGTTATTTCGATAAGTAGACAATAAATGATAGATGAAGCAAGGAGAAAACTGAAGACAACTGGAGCTATATCATGACAGAGCTAATTAAGGCTACACAACCAGCAAATAGAGAAACAATAGACAAGATCAGAAAGTCAGGAAAAGAGGGAACCAAAAAGAGTGGGACAAAAAAAAAGCCAAGACATAGAAGCTCCAGTGCAAGAATTTGTTAAAAAACCCTTCAAGTAGAATTTCTTGATTTCGCTAGTAATGGATAAAATATTTTCCTGATTCGTAAAACTTACCTACTCATATCCACTCATTTGCTACCACTAGCTAACCCAATGCTAATGCTGCTGCTGCTTCATCCTTTAAATAATACTCTTTGATTCGTAGAGATTATATCAAACAAAATACTCTTGTATGGTTTTTGAGCAGATTATATAGAGTATTACTTCAACACTGATTTTAATTTCTTCGTTTGCAAAGGAGTAGGGTTAATTGGATTGGTAGCAATCTACCGGCCCTACTTTCTTCAATTGAAGATATGCATTTGACCCCTTTCAGTTCCAGCTTTCCTGTAGTATGATACGATGATCAAATTGTTGGTGGGAGGAACCACTGGTGGTGGCTTTGAAACACTCGGAGGGGATAAAACACAAAGTTTTATTACAAGAACACAAGCTTACAATTAATTAACACAAAAAGCTTAACAATACACGCCCTCTCTCTTTTCTCTCTAGTGTCTCTCTCTAATCTCCCACACATAATAGCATAAGTTCAGCTTGCTATTTATACACGAATTCAAAACAAGAAAATTCAACCTTCAAGTGTGAAGGCGGCTGGCGGCTGCGGCTGGTGGCTGGCGGCTGGTCGGTCACAGCTGGTGGCTGGCGGGCCGGTGGTTGCCTTCCTTGACCTTCTAGATGGATTGAGTTTAATACAACAAATCTCCCCTTTAAACTCAATCGAGGGATGTCATGCCAAGCATGAACTTCATTCTGATAAATGTTTCCCTCTTCAATGGCTTTGTATTTTTGCACTTTTTCTTTTGCATTCTTCTTTGTCTTATAGACCCCTTTGACACCTATTGCTTTCTTGCTTTCTGGTGGATAAGCCAGCTTCCAGGTATCATTCTTTCAATGGCATGCATTTCTTCATCCATTGCTTCTATCTTCTCTTCTGTGATAGCTTTGTTGAAGCTAAGTGGGTCATTCTCTGCAAAGAAACAAAATAGAGTTGTATCTTCGATGACTTGCGTGGCATCGTACAACTCGTCAAGATTTCTCATCCTTCTTGGTCCTTCTGACGATGAGGATGTTGCTGCTGGTGTTGATGATGATGCTCCTGGTGTGTTCCTCCTGTTGAATACAGGGAATCTGTGTTCCGGACTTTGTGGTTCAGCTGCTGGCACAATCACCGGACTTTGTGGTTCAGCTGCTGGCACAATCGGTTCTTCGACAAGTACTGTTGGTACTTCTTCACCTTCAAGGATCAAATCAATGTTGATCCATTTGACTGCTTCTTTATCATCATTCCATTCCCAAGATTTATCTTCTTCAAAGATAACATCTCTACTCATAATCACCTTCTTCGTGATGGGATTAGACAGCTTGTATCCCATCCTTCTTTCACCATATCCCACAAAGATGCATTTCTCGCTTTTATCATCGAGCTTTCTCCTTCTTGCATCTGGGATCTTTGCATATGCCACACAACCAAATACTCGTAGATGAGTAACACTTGGTTTGTGACCACTCCATGCTTCTTCTGGAATGACACCTTGCAACTTCTAGTTGGGCAGCGATTCAGTAGATACACTGCACATGATACAGCTTCAGCCCAGTATTGCTTGGGCAACTTCTTTGCTTTGAGCAGACTTCTTGCCATGTCAAGAATCGTGCGATTCTTCCTTTCAGCTACACCATTCAGCTGTGGTGTATAAGCAGGCGTTGTTTGATGTTGGATGCCTTGTTGTGTACAGAAGGCTTCAAAGTCATTTGCTGTATATTCTCCACCTTGATCAGATCTCACGGTTCTGATCATGTAGCCACTTTGCTTCTCCACAATTGCTTTAAAATCTTTAAAACAATTGAATACTTCTGACTTCCTCTTTAGAAAGTATATCCATGTCTTTCTACTAAAATCATCAATAAAAGTGAGGAAGTACCTATTCTGTCCAGTCGACATAGGCGTAATTGGGCCACACACATCTGTGTGTACTAACTCCAGTGGCCTCTTTGCTCTCCAGTTGACTTCTTTGGCAAAACTGGATCTGTGATGTTTGCTGAGGACACAACTCTCACAGACTTCATCTGGATGATCAATGTGAGGCATACCTTTGACCATCTTCTTGCTTGCTAGCATCTTCAAGCTCGTGAAATTCAGATGTCCAAGCCTCAGGTGCCAGAGCCATTCTTCACTGTTGGTGATGGCACTCAAACACCTTGCTGCATCATACTGGATGTTCAAAGGAAACATCCTATTCTTGGACATTTTCACATAGGCCATTAATCTCCAATTGTTGTCTCTAATTGTCAGATGACAATTCTTCGAGTAAAAAGTATATCCTCTCTCCAAAAGTTGACCTAAGCTGATCAGGTTCTGCTTTATGGCTGGGACATAATAGACATTGGCGATGTAGCTGGAATCGCCGTTCTTCAACTTATTGGGATGCTGCCTTTACCTTTGAATGGAACCTTTGTGGTATCTCCAAAAGTAACTAGACCTTGCTTGGTCTCATCTAGATCACTAAATAACTCTCGGTAGCCGCACATGTGATTGCTGGCTCCAGTATCTAGATACCATATATTTCCTGTTTCTCGCCAAGTTCTTGTTGGACAAGAAATGCAGCATCTTCTCTGTCATCCTTCTCTGCATAGTTGGCTTGCTCACGTATCTCCAACGGAGCTTTCCTTTTGCATTCAGTGCTATAGTGCCCAAATTGATTGCAACTATAACATTGGATATTCCTCTTGTCACGGTTATTGTAACCGCCTCCTCTTCCTCTAGGAGTGAATGCTTGTTGTCCTCTACCTCCTCTGGTGGTGTTTCTACCACCTCTTCCTCTGAAACTTGTATTCCAAGAACCTCTTCCTTGGAATCTCTGGAATCCTCCTCTGGATTGTTGACTTCCTGCTTGAGTGGTATATCCACTTGTTGAAGTCTCCCCTTGCTCATATCTGTCCTTAAGAGACAGCTTTGCTTGTAAGGCATGCTCGATGCCTTATCTCCATTTCGCTTTACAATCTTCTGCTCATGAGCTTGCAAAGAACTCATAAGCTCATCAACTGTCAACTTGTCCACTTCCTTGGACTCTTCAATAGCGACAACAACAAAATCAAATTTTGGATCTAAGGATCTCAAAATTTTCTCAGTAATTCGAGAATCTACGATGGCTTCTCCATTTCTCCTCATCTGATTGACTATCACCATAATTCTTGTGTGATAATCAGAAATTGATTCTGAGGACTTCATTTGTAATAACTCAAATTCACCTCGCAAAGATTGAAGACGAATCTTCTTGATTCTGTCAGCACCTTTGTACTTTTGTTGGAGAGCCTCCCATATATCATGTGATGTTTCAGCGGAAGCTATGATCTCGAATGTATCTTCATCAAGACCTTGGTAGATGATGGTTTTTGCTTTGTTGTCCTTCTTTCTGTTGACTTTGAGGACTTGCTTTTCTGCCTCTTGTAAAGCATCTTCTTCTTCTTTAGACTCTGGTTCATCATAACCATAGTGTACAATCTCCAAACACTCTTGTGAACCAAGGAATGCCTTTAATCTGATGCACCAACTATCATAGTTGTCTTTGGTCAGCTTCGGGATGAGTGTTTGTGTACTTTCTGTAGTCATTTTGCTCTTTTAATGACTATATCTCCTTCTGGGAGTTTAATTTGGCAAAACCGACACTGTAGATCGATCCGGAATGGTCGAAATAGTCGGGAACCGGTCTGACTTTGTAGAAATCAGGTCCAACAATGGGTGAACCGGTCAAAAAACCAATTCTGGGCGTCGGGCGGTTCGCTGGGTTGAACCGGGAATATTCTGTGGAATATGCTATCGGCTTCGGCTAAGAGCGGCTCGGCTTGAAAAGGGAATATTCTTCGGCGCGGCTGGGGGCTCGGCTTTCGGGGCGGCGCGGCTCGGCTTAACGGCTCGATATATGGCGCGCGTGGACGTCACTCGTCTTCTTCCTCTGGCGCGCGTGGGTGAGACTGGGCTACAGTCACCGGATCTTCAGGAGGCGCGTGTTGATCACCCCAATGTCCGATTGAGCTCTGTTTTCTTACGAACGGCGCTCTGATACCAATTGTTGGTGGGAGGAACCACTGGTGGTGGCTTTGAAACACTCGGAGGGGATAAAACACAAAGTTTTATTACAAGAACACAAGCTTACAATTAATTAACACAAAAAGCTTAACAATACACGCCCTCTCTCTTTTCTCTCTAGTGTCTCTCTCTAATCTCCCACACATAATAGCATAAGTTCAGCTTGCTATTTATACACGAATTCAAAACAAGAAAATTCAACCTTCAAGTGTGAAGGCGGCTGGCGGCTGCGGCTGGTGGCTGGCGGCTGGTCGGTCACAGCTGGTGGCTGGCGGGCCGGTGGTTGCCTTCCTTGACCTTCTAGATGGATTGAGTTTAATACAACACAAATGTGCATGATGGACAAAATTCAAAGCACTCTATCAAATAAGATTTCATTCAATAGAAATTTTCTATGCCATGTATTGCAAGTTAATTTTTCAGCTGATTGTCTCTCTCATTCCATAGTTTGCGATCTCTCCTGCCACCAAATCTTTGATTGAAACAAAGCTTGGAGTGAGAGATATTACAACAATGGATTTATCCTTTGTAGCTTCCAGCATTTCATGATAACATTTTCTTTCACGATTATACAGCCATAGTTTGTAGCCTACCGAGACCAGAATATTCCCATTTTCAAAGAACTTCGTCACTTTGAAATCCTTTGGTTCCAACCGATGCATTGCATGCTTTATAACCAGCAAGATTCCTCGACACCATAATCTCCCATCGCCCATGCTGTAATGTATTCATCGCGAGAAAAGTGATTAAAACAAGAAAAATAGAGGGAATCCATGAAAACTCCAGCATCTACGCTTCGAATGCCATCTACGTAGACAGAAGGTGGCAATAAGAATGTTCTAAATTGCTCATTCTCAAAATTGAAAGAGGATCTAATATTTGTACGGTGATAATCGTCTTCATTTTCTATAATCCAATGAATAGATCCATTAACAAATGCAGTGAAAGATCTCCAACAATATTTGTTCCAATCATTATATCGAGGAACGACTCCAATGCTTCTCCGAGTATCAGTTCCAGAGGCACTAGAAGTTGCTTTATCATTAAATAAAATGGTATCTGTTCTAAATGTGTATACCTCGGCATGCAAAATTCTATCTTCTTGTGTCTTTGTGAAGAAAATACTAATAGCCTCAAATTGATTAAGCTGATTGAAGAATGCCTCCTACCATCGAGTAAAAAGAAGTGTATTCTTGGGACGTACAGTTTCGGCCCACCAAACTAGAACACTTTTAGGGCCAATCAAAAGTACAGGCCATCCACGTGGGCTGAATTTTTTATCAAATCAGACATTATTTAGCTATGCATGATGCAAGCCCATATGGAGATTTCGAGAAACGGTTGGATTCTATTTCGTCAATTCATGCAATTGCTTGCTTTGTCTATGTTAGAAAGAACAATGATTATCGCAACCTTTATATGCATGTGTTTAATCTGATTACATGGGATTATATGAGTCTTCCACCTCTTGCCGACTCTCTGAGATGAGGGAATTAAGGCATTCGGATTACAATCTATGTGGGGACTTGGGTACGATCATGGGACTAATTGGTTTAAGGCTGTTAGAATGGTCTGTGATCCGAAAGCTGAAGATACTGTTTTTGCAAGCTGTTTGCAAACCAGGGATTGCCTCCTGGTGATTGGAATAGCTAGATTCAAATGGGAGTCTTCCAATGGCTAGCTCTGCGAATGGATCTTTTCATTGGCCTGTTAGTGGAAGAGATGATCCTGCGCGAGCCCTATATGCTTTCAATTTCGGAAGATCAGAGCAATTTAGATCAAATATCTCACTGCCTCCATTTCTGTGTATAGTGATGACAATTAGTGGATAAATATTAGGGTTTCTGGGGACTCCATCTTCTTTTGTTATGGTCAATATGCTAGTCTAAACCCTACAGAGGTATGGCTAACGAAGGAATATGTCTTACCAAATCATGGGCGACAATGCTTGTCATCGAACCTGAAAGAGAATTGGTGTTCTACAAGGATGATCCATTGTTTTTTGAAGCCAAGAAGTTCTTAGATTATGGGACTATTCTATTCTCAAGGCAGAAGTTTGTTTTTGTATGATCCGAAACATAAATTAAGACAAAAGTGGACACGTACGCCATGGTGTATAGAACTTTATGCATTTGCCCACACTCCAAGCTTTGTTGCTTTCAATGATAATAAAACAACTGCAGATTGATTCCAACACGTTCAAAAGGAGTTTGTGGTTACCAAATTTAATTTGAAAAGGAGAATATACAGAAGAGAGACGGGTTCTTCTTTGCTTTGGTTTCCTAGTTAAGGTTTCGTATAGGGGAATTCTTGTGCTTGCTGGTTAATTTCCACCTTGTAACAAACGAAGCTTTTTGAGATTACGGTAGTTAGTTGTTGTTTTTTTGATATTTTTTAAAAGTTTATTTATTTTTAAAAGTATGAGAATGATGGATTTTTGTTTTTTTTATAATTTTGATGTGCTGATATTAAAAATAAAAAAATATTTTTAAAAACATCATCCATCACATTTGTCTTTAAAAAGCATTAGAATGAGTTTTTGGTGTTTTTTATAATTTTGATGTCCTGATATTAAAAATTTTAAAAAATTTTAATATATTTTAAATAAAAAAATATTTTTAAAAAACATCAAGTATCACATACAAAACAAATATTAAATGCTCATTCTAATGACATTATTGTCTCTTCATCCCGTGCGATCTTGAAACTTTTAATTAGTTTTGCATATAGCTATATATGTTCAGTAAATAAAAGTGTTCATCTTATACTAGTATTATAAAACTCTTGTTTAAAATTTGATTTTTTTATCAAAATAATATCATTTTAAATATTTTAATAGACTTAAAAAAATTTAAATTAACCCAAATTAACTCACTGACTTAAATCTTAAGTATGCATTTTCAACTACTAAGATTGTAAATATTTGTGTAAGCGATGTACTTTCAATTACAATTTTTTGATCAATTTCTTCTTTTAGGAGAAGAAAGAAGATTAGTTTGCCTGCCAATTTTTTCCTTAACAAGTAATGATATTATACGCACTCATTGAGGGATAATTGTGATGGTCTAAAGAGATTTATATAAATATCTTATTTAAAAAAAAATTATAAACTAATTATACTAAGAAATTTCTAAAAATAGATAGCACATAAATATTTTATGGATTTATTAACTAAAAATAGAACATAGTCTCAATACTCGAAATTTGATCAAAGATATAAGGTCATAAAAAATCTAAAAACAAGGTGCGACAAGAAGTTGTATAGCCTATTTAAAAGTGTGATTGTGGTTGTTTTTTAAAGTATTTTTCTTGTCGAAATGCATCAAAATGATATTTTTTATTTTTAAAAAATTATTTTTGAGATCAGCGTATCAAAATGATTTAAAATACACATAAAAAATTAATTTTAAAAAAAAATTTAAGTTTTTAGAAACAAGGTAAAACGGGCTATATATTCTTTCTTATCTGTCTTTTGACTCGTTGATTTTATATATATTCGCTTTCGTCTCTCTTTCGCCTCTTTTTTATTTTTGTGTTTAAATGCAATCTTTTCTTATAAAATAAACTTGAAAACAAAATAACATTTCTATAAAACTTTGAGGATGAAACTGTATTTTGCGACGAAAAACTAATACTTGAGATCATCAAAGCAGCTCCTGGAGACGTGGAGCTTTTTTGATTGGTCAATAACACAAAATCTGTCAGCAGTTACTTGATACTGGTTTATCCAGTATCTCTCTCCTATCATCCATAGTTTTTTGTGTACATGAGCATAGTTAAAAAAAAAAAATATTAGAGAAATAATATAATTTATAAAATATTTAAGAAAATAGCATTTTTGAATTAATTGCATATGATATCTTGCAACTCTTTTAAATTATCAAATGACCTAAAATAAATTGCAACAGGGAGAGAAGAGATAGAAAAAAAAAAAAGCAAAAGAAAAGGATTTTAGAGTGCGGATTGAAATTTTAATAACAATATTATTAATATTATCAAAAATTCTCAATAAAACAATTTAAAAAACAAGTGAGTTCTCACTATTAGATATAGCTCATGTTAGTTTTTATTAGTGATTTTTTATATTATTAAATTTATTTTATTTAGATTTTTTTATGATATTGATGGTGTTATTATCGTTGTTTTAATAGGTCTTTAAAATTTTATTTTAGTTTTTTTATTTCTTTTTATTGTAATGTTTTGCATGTTATTTAACAGTTTAAACAAGTTGTATATAATATGTACCCCTCGCAAATTATATTATTTTTTTAAATATTTTTTTATTGTGATTTCTAAAAAATAAAATTAAATGTGCTAAGTTAAAAAAAAAAAAACTCTCATACTTATCTCTCTCATTCTCAAATATCCATTATCCACTGATCTAACCAGTTGCCAGTAAATAACAAACAGGGCAAGGTTTTTCTTCGTCAGAAGCATCAAAACCAACAAAAAGCAAACTACTTTAGTTTTAGCCAAGGCAGACAAAACCTTTATTTCTGATTTATGTCTCTGTATCTAATTTGGGTCTTAAAGAAATATTGATTCTTTGAGTTGCCCTTTGTCTTCTCTACAAAAAGGTTAGAACTTTATGGTCTTAATCGCTTTTCTACTTAATTTCTTTGGTGTTTCTAATTTTCTGGATTCTGAGGTTTAGTTACTGGAAGATTTATGTTTTTGTTACAAATCTTGTAGGGTTTTGTAGCTACCCTTCGTGGGTTTCTTGCTAAATTTACACTTGGGTAGATAATGACATGCTTACTTGTGTGGTTGTTATGTTTAAAGGTGGCTCTTTTGGTTTTGGTTTTGATGATTTGTTGAATTTTTTTCTGTTTTGGTCGTAATTGGTGCAGTGTAGTTCAGTTTGTTTTGCAAATACAGTGAAATTTGGTTGATGGGATTTCTTTGCTGGTTTTAATTATGGTGACTAGTGTTGTGTATCTGGTTCTTATGTTTGAATTTGTTTTCATGTAACAGATGTAGATTTGGAAACAATTTCCCATGGATATTCTCTTAATATAACTATATGCACCAAACCTAATCACTTAAACATGTTGATAGCTAGGATTAGTAATTAGTCCCTGAACATTAAATGCTTGTTCAGGTTAATAAAACCTCAAAGAAGATCCTTTTAGAGAAAAAAATCAGTAATAAATTTGATGATAATGTGATATGAAGATTCTTGACTCTGAAATTAGCAATCGCTTTTATTTGGTTATGTTTTGAAGGGTTGACCAAGTAGTCTTTAGTTATTTCAATATATTTTTTGTTTTATGAGGTGAGGGTGTGTATAGCAACACATATCTGGCAAGAGCTTGTGTAGAATATTGCCACTGATTGCATATGTTTGATGTTTCACATTGTTGCTTTTGTTTTGTCACTTTTGGTTATCTGATATGTTTATGCCAAACAGAACCATATGGCTATCCCTGGTGATAGTGAGCATCAATGGATAGAGAGGGTAAAATCAGAGGGAGCTGTTCCACTACTTGATCCATATAATTGTTCAAATGGCTGGGCGTCTCCACCTGGAGAATGTTTCATGGTAAGAGGTCCAAAGTATTTGACAACTAAGGTTAAAATCCCTGGTGGTGAATCTCTTTTAAAGCCTCTTGGATTTGACTGGATCAAAGGTTCTACAAAGATTACAGAGGTTCTAAAGAATCGTAAAAGCCGTGTAAGGAAGGTTATTGATGAAGCTTTTCCAAATGGTGATAAGCCTTTTGTTTGGGCGTTTAATCTACAAGTTCCCGGTAAGGAAAACTATAGTGCTGTGGCTTATTTTTGTAGGCACAGAACCAATTCCAGAGGGATCTTTAATGGACCAGTTCTTGAAAGGTGATGACGGGTTTAGAAACTCAAGGCTTAAACTGATTGCCAACATTGTCAAAGGCCCCTGGATAGTAAGAAAGGCAGTTGGAGAGCAGGCTGTGTGCATAATTGGGCGTACCCTTTCCTGCAAGTATTGTTTCAATGAACATTTTTTGGAAGTTGATGTGGATATTGGATCTTCAATGGTTGCAAGTGCAATAGTTCATTTGGCATTTGGTTACATCTCAATGTTGACTGTTGACCTAGCTTTTGTCATTGAGGGTCAAAGCGAGTCAGAGCTTCCAGAACGACTCTTAGGTGCCTTGAGATTTTCTGACTTAAATCCTGCTTGTGCTTCCTTATATGAGCCGTCACCTCTTGGAAGCACTGATAATTTGCAGTCTTCATTGCCGACACGCTTATGGAAGTCAATTGGCCAAGGATTTTCTCAACTCCTTCATCCCGTACCAGGTGCTCAAGAAAATGGTTCTACCTCTGACACAGCCCATGTTAATGGAACTTCTGAGCTAAAAGAGGGCTGTGAAGACTCAAAGAAATGGTAAGGGTTGTGAATTGCAATTATTTTTGTATTTTTACATTTGAGTGAGTAAAGGTTTAAATTTTGGTTTGTTTTGGTGCCATGTAAAAGTGAGCTCATAAAAAAAGATTTCAAGTTTTCAACTTTATCTTTTTTTGCGTCACCGGAAGACTATTATAATGTCATAATGGCTTTATTCATAGAAAATCCATCTCTTGGGAGATTATATAGACAACATGCATGCCTAGTGAAGCCCTTTGTATGCAACCACTTCATTAGTATGCCTTTTGGCATGAGATGATTGGCAATATTTAACGTAAGATGCATGCCTGTTATGATTTGTTTCCATCATGTGGAAGGCTACTTTACTTGCGTAACATGCAAATCCATTCAGTGCCTTTGTCTCCAAATCTGTTATCATCCCCTCCTTTTTCTTTCTGATACAAATAGTTGAGTTTTCTTCCTTGTGTCAATTATGCTCCCCTGTCAAGTTATCAGTGTTGCCTAAGTATGCAAACATCATCAATCACCACTTTCTCCTTATATGCTTCCCAATAGTTCTTGCTTTGGAGATTTTTCCTCCTGGTGAAAGTCTGTCGACATTATCTGTTTCCAAGACCTTTTCCTGGATTAACTATATCCTCTTAACTCTAGAAACTAACAATGTTCCCATATGTTTGGAATGTCTCAATAATTGCATTCAACTTACCTGTGCTTCTTGTGCAATTAGTCAAAACTTGAAAGATTGATTATAGCTCTAGGATATTCTTTATGTGAGAGAGTTCAATCATCCAAGTTCTTTATAAGATTTCTTCCACGTGATTTCACTTCCAGATAGTTACATACTTGTCATGGTGCATAATCTATTCCTATCATTGTTATTTGACTTGCTGGTTCTGGAATTATATATTGTCATCAACTTCTTAATTCTTAACCAATCAATACAGTTACGAATTATATTAACAGTTTTCCTCTGGTAATCATAATAATATTTGCAGATGAATCAGATACTCCTCATGGACAGTGTTGGAGCAGCTGTTGGAGCAGCTTAATAATCTAGATGTTACAGAATGATTGAAGTGGTAACAAGTATCAAATGTTCACTGCATTCAACTGCTCGATTACTAGCCGTGCCATTTAATTCTTGATTTGTTGTTTGTAGTTATGAGCAGACGTGCCATTTAATTCTTTTGATTTGATGTAGTTATGAGTAGACTGTGTTCGGGCAGTCAGTGAATCATATTATTTATTTGCAGGATATTAAATTTGTTGATAGCTGATTCTGTTACATTTGTAGTTCAAAAGTATTATTTCCACAAAAATCCAGGTTGAATTTGCCAATTTCATTTCTGTTATGTACTTGGGGTTCTGAGGAGATAAATTGAACTGGTGAAGTTTCCTGAGAAAAGAACTGAGTGAATGATGCTGCACAATGTAATCTGCCTTAAGGAGTTGGAATTGTGCCTTGATTGAAGAAGCTCTTTCACTGCCGCTGGCTGTAGTCGTTAGTACCTTGTTGTTTCTTGAGCTGCATCCTGAATTTGACCCTCATAGACTAATGAGTCCGATGGTTATGGTATACGTGGCCAAGACCCTAGACTTCCGGTGACCTGTAAAATAAAGGGATAAAAGAAGGGCTAATTTGGATGGTCTATAGACGCAGCTTGAATAGTACAGGGCAAAAGTTGCAACCTTGTGTATCAATCCTTTTTGGCTATCAGTGGCGGTCTACAGAAACTATCATCAACATCGCATTTTTTGGTGATAAAAACATCTCTGTTTTGGTATCCTCTGTCTATTATTGCCATTTGGGATCCACACTTTACCTTCTATCTGGCTTAATATAATGTCCCGATCTGGATTGTGTTGATTGTTATCACTTTGGTGTTGGTGGGGCTCAGGCAACTCAATCAAAGCAGTTTTAGGCACCAAACAGCACTAGAAGATAAAGAAACATATAAGTGTGGTCATTATTGAGTTTGAGGTTGGGCGACGCTTGGTCTAAAAGACTCTAAAACAGCTTCTTGTGGTAATACTTTCACCTTTTTCGGCTTCTTTTAACCTAAGCAGTGCATAATCTAGCAGGCACCAAAAATCAGCTGAACTAACTGTTCCCTCAGCAGATTTGAAAGCCCAGTATTAAAGACGGGAAGATGGCTGGACCCGAGGAAAATCAAGAGAGAAGATATAATGACTGCTCAAGTAAAGAATGGTTATCAATTATGTTCATTAAATAAAAACTTAATATCGAATGCAACAATATTATCACCGTTCAACAAAGAGAATTCAAGACTAGGGGAGGGGACTTATGATCTGACACCCTTTAACTGTAGAATCTGATACCTATTACTGTCGAACGACGAAACAAAAGCTAGGCAAAACCCTAGTGCTTCCTGAAAAGTCGAGCTTATCTACCTCCAATTCCTATATTGAAGCATAATCTCATTCCCAGCAATTTTTTGCCGTAGCTAAGTATGAATCAGTGACTCCAAAGTCCTAATGGAATGTGACTTTGCATAAGATAATTGATTGCATGCAAATAAAGAATGAAACAGGAAACATTATCCAAACAACCAGTGTGCAGTTGTGCTCTAGCAATTGATTAATGCTATAGATAACTAACTATAAGCATAGCATTCATCAAAAAAGAAAAAAAAAATTATGCATCATAGTCAAACAATGGTCACATTGCAGCATGCAAGCAGAGAGTTGAGCTACAGATGAAGCGCAAAAGATTGAACATGTTTTTAAGCTTGATAGTTATACAGAACAGAAATATCTTCATTGCATTACTATGGATATGTGAAAAAGTTCCTTTTCATCATTTCTTGAATGACATAGAGCCTACTCCAAAAATAAAATCATGAGATCAGAAGACCAAAGATTTCTGAAAGGAACAAAAGCTGCGGAAGAAAAGCTGCGGTACAACAAACAAAGAACAGGAGTCCACGACAATGTTTGATAATGTCTCAAACCACATTGGTCTACAATAACATGCATCCACCATTCTAACAAATGACTGAAAGAGAAAGCTGCACCCGTTAGTCTGTCACTCTACAGCAAAAGGGACTGATTTGTTTCCGTCATTTGGAGGGTTATAAACTTACAATACTTGCCTAACATGCAAATGCAGCAAATCCATTCAGTGCCGTTATAGAAAAGAAGCGCGGGAAGTTTATGGTGCATAATCTATTCCTATCATTGTTATTTGACTTGCTGGTTCTGGAATTATTCATTGGCATCAACTTTTCCATTTTTAACCAGTTAAATTAACTGTTCTCCTCTGGTGATCATAATAACATTTGCAGATGAATCAGATACTCCTCATGGACAGCGTTTATGCGGCTTGGAGTAGCTTAATAATCTAAATGTCACGGAATGATTGAAGTGGTAACAAGCATCAAACGTTCACAGCAGTCAACTGCTCGACTACTAGCCATGCCATTTAATTCTTTTGATTTGTTGTAGTTATGAGTAAACTGTATGTTAGGGCAGCCAAGGAATCATATTACTTATTTGCAGGATATCAAATTTGTTGGTAGCTGATTCTGTTACATTTGTAGTTCAAAAGTATTGTTTCCACAAAAAGCTAGGTTGAATTTGCCAATTTCATTTCTGTCATGCACTTGGGTTCTGAGAAGATAAATTGAACTGGTGAAGTTTCCTGAGAAAAGAACTGGAGTGAATGATACAGTACAGTGAACTGGTGCATTTACCTTCTCCGGGTTCTTTTAACCTAAGGCAGTGCATAATATTAAGGACGGGAAGATGGCTGGACCCGAGGAAAATCACGAGAGAAAATAAGATGACTGATTAAGTAAAGAATGGTTGTCAATTATGTCCATTGAACAAAATCTTCACGACAACTGCAGCAATATTATCACCATTCAACAATCAGAATAGGTTCGGGAGGGAACTTAAGATCTTATACCTTTTACTGTAGAGAAGGAGAAAAAAAGGTTGGCAAGTTCTCTATGCGAAATGAGTCCATGACAAGTGTTCTGTTTACCAATCAAAACCGTTGTTTTATCTCTTTTTGCCAAAACCCTAGTGCTTCCTGAATGAATAAGTCGAGCTTATCTACCTCCAATTCCTATATTGAAGCATAATCACATTCCCAGCAAATTTTTGCCATAGCTGAGTAAGAATCAGTGACTCCAAAGACCAAATGGGATGTGACTTTGCATATGATAATTGATTGCATCTAGTAGAGATCGAGTATAGTGGTCCATGAAAGAATGAAACATGAATATATCCAAACAACTATTGTGCATTTGTGCTCTAGCCATTGATTTAATGCAATAGATAA
>VJNQ02000478.1:0-106685 GCA_007827005.2 Populus simonii
CCTTGTCAAGCCGAGCCGCTATTAGCTTAAGCCGAGCCGCTATTAGCTTAAGCCGAGCCGATAGAATATTCCACAGAATATTCCCGGTTCAACCCAGCGAACCGCCCGCCGTACAGAATTGGTTTTTTGACCGGTTCACCCATTTTCTGACCCGATTTATACACAGTCAGACCGGTTCCCTACTATTTCGACCATTTCGGATCGATCTACAGTGTCCGTTTTGCCAAATGCAATTCCCAGAAGGTGATATAGGCATTTAAAGAGCAAAATGACTACAGAAAGTACACAAACACTCATCCCGAAGCTGACCAAAGACAACTATGATAGTTGGTGCATCAGATTGAAGGCATTCCTTGGTTCATAAGAGTGTTTGGAGATTGTACACTATGGTTATGATGAACCAGAATCCAAAGAAGAAGAAGATGCTTTACAAGAGGCACAGAAGCTAGCCCTGAAAGTCAACAGAAAGAAAGACAACAAAGCAAAGACGATCATCTATCAAGGTCTTGATGAAGACACGTTCGAGATCATTGCTTCCGCTGAAACATCACCTGATATTGAGAGCTCTCCACAAAATACAAAGGTGCTGACAGAATCAAGAAGATTCGTCTTCAATCTTTGCAAAGGTGAATTTGAATTATTGCAGATGAAAGTCCTCAGAACTATTTCTGATTATCACACAAGGATTATGGTGATAGTCAATCAATGAGAGAAGAGAATGGAGAAGCCATCATAGATTCCCGAATTACTGAGAAAATTTTGAGATCCCTAGATCCAATTTGATTTTGTTGTTGTCGCTATGAAGAGTCCAAGAAAGTGGACAAGTTGACAGTTGATGAACTTATGAGTTCTTTGCAAGCTCATGAGCAGAAGATTGTAAAGAGAAATGGAGATAAGGCCATCGAGCATGCCTTACAAGCAAAGCTGTCTCTCAAGGACAGATATGAGCAAGGGGAGACTTCAACAAGTGGATATACCACTCAAGCAGAAAGTCAACAATCCAGAGGAGGATTTCAGAGATTCCAAGGAAGAGGTTCTTGGAATACAAGCTTTAGAGAAAGAGGTGGTAGAAACACCACCAGAGGAGGTAGAGGACAACAAGCATTCACTCCTAGAGGAAGAGAAGACGGTTACAATAACCGTGACAAGAGGAATTACAATAACCGTGACAAGAGGAATATCCAATGTTATAGTTGCAATCAATTTGGGCACTATAGCACTGAATGCAGAAGGAAAGCTCCGTTGGAGATACGTGAGCAAGCCAACTATGTAAAGAAGGATGACAGAGAAGAAGCTGCATTTCTTGTCCAACAAGAACTTGGCGAGAAACATGAAAATATATGGTATCTAGATACTAGAGCCAGCAATCACATGTGCGGCTACCGAGAGTTATTTAGTGATCTAGATGAGACCAGCAAGGTCTAGTTATTTGGAGATACCACAAAGGTTCCATTCAAGGTAAAGGCAGCATCCCAATCAAGTTGAAGAACGGTGATTCCAGCCACATCGCTAATGTCTATTATGTCCCAGCCATAAAACAGAGCCTGATCAGCTTAGGTCAACTTTTGGAGAGAGGATATACTTTTTACTCGAAGAATTGTCATCTGACAATTAGAGACAACAATTGGAGATTAATTGCCTATGTGAAAATGTCCAAGAATAGGATGTTTCCTTTGAACATCCAGTATGATGCAGCAAAGTGTTTGAGTGCCATCACCAACAGTGAAGAATGGCTCTGGCACCTGAGGCTTGGACATCTGAATTTCACAAGTCTGAAGGTGTTAGCAAGCAAGAAGATGGTCAAAGGTATGCCTCACATTGATCATCCAGATGAAGTCTGTGAGAGTTGTGTCCTCAGCAAACATCACAGATCCAGTTTTGCCAAAGAAGTCAACTGGAGAGCAAAGAGGCCACTGGAGTTAGTGCACACAGATGTGTGTGGCCCAATTACGCTTATGTCGACTGGACAAAATAGGTACTTCCTCACTTTTATGATGATTTTAGTAGAAAGACGTGGATATACTTTCTGAAGAGGAAGTCAGAAGTATTCAATTGTTTTAAAGATTTTAAAGCAATTGTGGAGAAGCAAGTGGCTACATGATCAAAACCGTGAGATCTGATCAATGTGGAGAATATACAGCAAATGACTTTGAAGCCTATTGTACATAACAAGGCATCAGACATCAGACAACACCAGCTTATACACCACAGTGAATGGTGTAGCTGAAAGGAAGAATCACACGATTCTTGACATGGCAAGAAGTCTGCTCAAAGCAAAGAAGCTGCCCAAACAATACTGGGCTGAAGCTGTATCATGTGCAGTGTATCTACTGAATCGCTGCCCAACCAGAAGTTTGCAAGGAGTCATTCCAGAAGAAGCATGGAGTTGTCATAAACCAAGTGTTACTCATCTACGAGTCTTTGGTTGTGTGGCATATGCAAAAATCCCAGATGCAGAAGAGGAGAAAGCTCGATGATAAAAGCGAGAAATGCATCTTTGTCGGATATGGTGAAAGAAGGATGGGATACAAGCTGTATAATCCCATCAAGAAGAGGTGATTATGAGCAGAGATGTATCTTTGAAGAAGATAAATCTTGGGAATGGAATGATGATCAAGAAGCAGTTAAATGGATCAACATTGATTTGATCCTTGAAGGTGAAGAAGTACCAACAGTACTTGTCGAAGAACCGATTGTGCCAGCAGCTGAACCACAAAGTCCGGTACACAGATTCCCTGTATTCAACAGGAGGAACACACCAGAGCATCATCATCAACACCACCATCAACATCCTCATCAGAAGGCCAAGAAGGATGAGGAATCTTGAAGAGTTGTACGATACCACTCAGGTCATGGAAGATACAACTCTGTTTTGTTTCTTTGCAGATAGTGACCCACTAAACTTCGATGAAGCTATCACATAAGAGAAATGGATAGAAGCAATGGATGAGAAAATACATGCCATTGAGAAGAATGATACCTGGAAGCTGACTTATCTACCAGAAACAAGAAAGCAATAGGTGTCAAATGGGTCTACAAGACGAAGAAGAACGCCAAAGGAGAAGTGCAAAGATACAAGCCAGATTAGTGGCTAAAGGCTACAAACAGAGAAGGCATTGATATGGAGAAGTATTTGCTCCAGTAGCCCGGCTAGAAACAATCAGACTGATGATCTCACTAGCTGCACAACATAGATGGAAGATCTATCAACTCGATGTGAAGTCAGCATTTCTGAATGGCTTCCTAGAAGAAGAGATCTATGTTGAACAACCACTTGGATTCATTGATGCTGAAAATAAAGGCAAAGTATACAAGTTGAAGAAGGCTCTATATGGTTTGAAGCAAGCTTCGCGTGCTTGGAATACCAGAATTGACAGGTATTTTCAAGATAATGGATTTGCGAAATGTCCATATGAACACGCCATATATGTGAAGAAAATAGCATATGGCAACATCTTATTTGCGTGCCTGTATGTTGATGATTTGATATTCACCAGCAACAACCCTACCATGTTTGACGACTTCAAACAAAGCATGGTACATGAGTTTGAGATGACTGACATTGGTCTAATGTCACATTTTCTTGGCTTGGAAGTAACGTAGAAAGAAGAAGGGATTTTTGTATCCCAAAGCGGTTATGCCAAAGATATTCTTGAAAGGTTCAAGATGGAAAGCTGCAATCCGGTATCAACTCCAGTTGAGAATGGAGTGGAATTGAGGAAGAGTAAGGTTGGAAATGTTGATCCAACTTACTTCAAAAGCTTAGTAGGAAGCTTAAGGTACTTGACATGTACCAGACCGGATATACTCTATGGGGTCGAACTCGTCAGCAGATACATGGAGACACCAGACCAATCTCATTTGAATGCAGCCAAGAGAATTCTTCGCTACATCAAAGGCACAATGAATGAAGGTATGTTTTATACCTCAAGTAAAGACTTTAATCTTGTAGGCTACTCGGATAGTAATTGGGGGGTAGAGATCTGGATGAAAGGAAAAGCACAACAGGGTTTGTCTTTTTCATGGGAGACACATCTTTCACATGGTCATCCAAGAAGCAATCAATTGTCACATTATCAAGCTGTGAAGCTGAGTATGTTGTTGCTAACTCAGCCGTATGCCATTCAATATGGTTAAGGAATATGCTGAAGTTTTTGGGATTTCCTCAAGAAAATCCTACGGAGATTTATATAGACAATCGATCAGAAATCGCATTGGCAAAGAATCCAGTATATCATGAAAGGAGCAAACATATTGATACACGTCATCACTTTATCCGGGAACATGTGAAGAATGAAGAAGTCCAACTGATATCTTGCAACACAAATGATCAAGTTGCAGACATCTTCACAAAGCCTTTGAAGAGAGAAGTATTTATCCGATTAAAGTTCATGCTTGGCATGATATCTCTCGATTGAGTTTAAAGGGGAGATTTGTTGAATATTAAACTCAATCTAGATGGTCAAGGAAGGCAACCACCAGCTGCCACCGACCAGCCGCCAGCCACCAGCTGCATGCCGCCAGCCGCCTTCACACCACCATCCACAGCCGCCTTCACACTTGAAGGTTGAATTATCTTGTTTTGAATTCGTGTATAAATAGCTAGCTAAGCTTATGTTATTTTGTGTGGGAGATTAGAGAGAAACACTAGAGAGAAAAGAGAGGGCGTGTATTGTAAGCTTTTGTGTTAATTAATTGTAAGCTTGTGTTTTTGTAATAAAACTTTGTGTTTTATCCCCTCTGAGTGTTTTAAAGCCACCACCAGTGGTTCCTCCCACCACACTTGTTAGGCGAATCATCACAATCTTTCTGCAAGAATGCAAGTCCTCCCATGGATAAATCCCAGACGGTGATATCATTGCAGATCGAGAACTACACTAACAGCAATTAAAGTCAGACCACAACGATCAGTATCCAACATTCCATAAGTCAGATAGCTCCATTAATATATTGTAGATTATGGCTATTGATGTTCTTGAGTTATTGTCTCTAGTAATTCTAGTGGAACTTGGAAGCTTGACATATTTCAAGAATCCAGATTTTCCATTTCTTGTCACCTGTGTTCAAATAAAAATTGTGTGTTTACAGGGCGTACTACTCTCTCAAAAAGAAATTGATAAGCACCTTCAATTTCCTAATCAAACCAGATTCAATGATGTTTACCTACATATTTCACAGATAGAGGAAGCTCCATAGCTAGCTCAAATTTCCATAGCATACGAATTCTTACCAAAACAAGATTCCCATCATTTTCTAGCCATTGCATGAGCAGCTATATCCATAGTTTTTAAAATTTAAATTTTTAATTCGATAAATTATCTCTCTATTCTTATCAAAACCCTTCTTGGTCTAAGCTTTGAGCCACCAGAATCATAGGTTAACCATCAAACCGGTTATAGTTTTAAAACAGTTACTTCATCATGTAGAAATAAGCATTTCTTTTTCTTTTTAGAATAGAATTTTATTTTTAGAATAGAATAAAAGGAATAATCTGATTGCACACTTATAACTTTCCTTGAGAAAAAGAAAATATACTGAAAACTTGGGATTCAGTAATGACATCAATTGACCATTTTTCTTCTTCTCTTTTTTTTTTTTTGGCAATAAAAGAAATTAATTAAGAGAGGGCTTACGCCCCCAAAATTTACATTGATCTCTTAATTCAAACTTATATTGAGTACGGTAATTAAGACGATGCTTGGAAGTTCTAAAAAGAATGTTTTGTTAAGATCTAATATAGAAAAAATTAACTTTAATATATAAAAACTTATTCAAAGATATCATACTCTTATTACCACTAAAAAGTGTTGTAACAATAACATGAAATGTAAACGCATAAGTACGTATCAGGTGTATAGCAATTTTGGAATGGTAAAGTCTTGATCGAAGAGGCTGTATAGGGTTGCGATGCAATTTGTATTTTATGATTATTTTAAAAAGTATTTAAAATAATTTATTTTGTGTTTTCGTATTGTTCTAATATTCTAATGTTAAAAATAATATTTTTTTAAAAAAATTATTTTAATATAAAAATAAAACATTATAAAAATTAATCATTACTGTAACACTCTAAAAATCGGTGAAGAATATTTTGTTGAAGGTAGATATTTAAAAGCAGCCTGCCTAACTACGTACTTGCTTCAATTGTTCTCAAGTCTTTTGATATATACTACAACTACATGGATATAATCTTTAATTGTTCCAAACAGATATAAAATTTTAGATAAAATATGAATATTGGGTTTAGATAAAACTCAATATTTAGGTTTCAAATTGGGTTAAGATAAACTCAAAGATAAAATATTTAATTTTAGGTTTGGTATGAATATTCATCTATTTAAATTTACACGAAACCCAACTTGAAATAAATAAATAATCTTAAAGTTTAAAAATTCATAGCTATATCAAGTTAATTATATACTAAATAGTTATAAATTATAATATTTGATCTGGGTTTTAGATTTGGGTTAAGTTAGAGATTCATAAAACCTGATAAGATTGAATTTTGATATCAAATTAAAATCCATACATGCTCGAGTTAAGATAATTATTTTAATTTTAGATTCAAGTATGGATATACAAAACCATATTTATAAATATCAGTGATATGTTTATAGAGGGGGGGGGGGGGGGGGGGGGTGGGGGGGGGGGGGGGGGGGGGGGGGGGGGGGGGGGGGGGGGGGTTGGGTTCTTAAGCATGCAATATTTCTTTTCATCTATTTAACTTTTAATGAAATGATATATAAATTCATCATTAGCCCCTTCAACTTCATCTGATTTAACTTTTATACCCTCTATCAATTGAGTGGCACAATTTGATTGGTTCAACTAAAAAAAAATCTCAAAGCTAGCCTTTGATTTTCCATTAATTGAATCTCATCCATCCATCACTACGTGCACATGATCATCTATTATGTGTGATTTTTCCATTTTTTACTTTTCCATTTGTTTTTCTCTTTTTCCCTATCTTGCTTGTTCAACATGAATCAAAATAGAATTCATTTAAGGTTGAGAATGTATTTTTAGAGTTGTAAATCTGAGGTGGCATATAGCGATAGAGTTTTTCAGGCTCTAAAATTTTACATCTTAAACAGTATAGAAAAAAATATGGTCTCTTTAACTCCAAAATTACAGCTCTCTAAAATGTAGGGAACAAAACTAGAATTTCTTAAACCTTGTAATTATAGCCTTTAACTATATATATATATATATATATAATATAGATAATATATAATATATATATATATAAAACTCTGAACTAAAAATTTTAAATAATCATCCCCTCTTATAAAAAAATAACTAAAATTGATTTGGATATATAAATCTAAACCATATAAAATTCTAAAACTTAATGAGAGAAAAATCCCAAAAAATTTGAAAAATAATGAAAAATTCTTGGTAGTAACTTTTAGATCAAATCTGGTATGTTATCGAAACTCGGATGGCATTGTCTTGTAATTCTAATAGGAAATAGGGTTTTTAAAATGTTATAATAAAATTACATAATTAAGATCTATTTTCATCATAAATATGATCATCTAGTGTGTGTCCAAACCTTCTTATACTATGATATTTGTTACGCGTCCAGCTTCAAAATTAAGGTTATTTGGAGACGGTTTTGGTTGAAAATTGATGCAAAATGGGTTTCACACTAATCACCTTTGCCCAACGTGTCGGGTTCTATTTTTTTCTCTCTTTCGAGAAAGGGCTCAGGGTTCAGACCATTACTTTGTTGTTTTCTTTAAAGATTTTCTCTTGCTATAATTTTCTTTTTAGTCTCAGCTTCTTTCTTTTTTCTAATTAACACTCCTTTTGGAACTTTTTCCCTTCTTCCCCGTAATTAAAAATTTCATTATAAAAATCATTTAAATTTAACATGATACATGCATTCGTATATTTATTTATTTATTTTATTTCCTTTCATTACTTGTCTTTCCAAACTGAATATTTTTAAACATAGTTTAGCAAAAAAATTTTGTCTACTCAACCCATTTTGTACAGACTTAGTAACTTCACATCCTTACATTTATTCATATCATTGAAACTAATTCATTTTTCTTATCAAACCAATTCTTGGCTAAATAACTTTATTTTTATTTATTTATTTTCATGATGAGTTTTTCAATTCTTTTTCATAAGTCCACTTTACTTCATCTTAAGTAAATTTAACAACGCATTTTTCATCAAAATCGGAATGATCCAATGGTTGGATCTCTCTAGATCTGAATGAAACCGAGCTAACCTGAACATTGATGAGCTACTATTCAACACAAACGACACCTTGCTGGAGAGTGCATTTACGATCTCCACCATCCAGAATGAAGGCAACATCTAGGTGCACCACATATCCAAAACTAAGCATGATCCAACAGTGGAAGAGAGAGACAACGACTGGCGACCAAAACTGCCCTGCAGGTGTATTTCCTTTAGTTTTCCAGGAAATTTTCGATGATGATTTCTGTCAAACAAATTGTGTGCCTTCAAATCCCTCCTGTCAGTTAGTAGAGGAGTGTAAGAAGAACGATATATCCACAAATCAGCATGATCCAACGGTGGATTTCAGAGATGTAGCCATCGGAGCATTATTGGCTCCTTTAAATTTTGCATTTCTCTCTCTAACCGAATTTTCTCTATTGTCTCTCACCTTTTCTTTTTCTTTTTTTTAACTAGCGGCCTCTTTGTTGTTTTAAAAGCACATTTTCCTCTAATTATAATTTTGTCTCTCATTTATGACTTTACGTATTTTATTTTATTTTTCATGTAAACTATCTGGTTTGTTTCTGCTTAAATTGCTAGTCTTTACCGAACTCTGATTGGGATAAGATCTTTCACCAAGGTAGAAAAACATATTAATAGAGTTCATGCAAAATTGCATCCCAATCCGATGATTGGATTGAGAGCTCTGTTTTCTAATGTAAAATTGGTCAGTTCATGACTTTTCATCAACAATTTAGATTTTATTGTTCAATCTTCACATAAAATCATATCAATTATCCTTCTAAACCTTTAAGGTTATTTTATTATTTTGGAATATATTCATTTTAAAATTTCTATATTTATTTATTTATCGGGCTTATTACCATTTCAAAGTAACGTCATTGATTTTTAATCGGTGCTTGCACCTTCAATCCTACCCTTTTCATTGCACTATCCTTTATTATAATGTATTCTTTATTACCTCACTTATTTCTTAGAAATATTTTATTATTTTTCTCATTATTTTATCTATCAAAACATGTTACCAGTTTCTCTATCCTTATGAATTCTAAATCAAAATTCATTTTATAGAGGTCATCATTTCCATTATATATCATTATTTATCTATTATTTCTTATCTTGGTTTCCATCACTCATTAAGATCATACTATTTTCAGTCTTACATTTACATGAGAGTTTATACATCCGCATATTTAAATTGTAAATTTACAGGGTTTCACATTAATTCACCTAATAGTGTTGGCAGAGTGTAAACTTGTTTAATTAAGCTTTTTTGTTGAGAAATAAATTCTCTAAGATTTTACTTAAGAATCTATTGAATCAATGGCATTAAATTCATATATTATGTTTGAATTTGAGGGTGTGGCGGATTCGGCCATGCTTAGGCAATGATGACAAAAATCCTCAGGCTCAACACTATCAATAATCACATGACAGGCCCATCTTGTTGGCATGACGGCGAATCAAGCCAAGCTACCAACCAAGTAACCTTTGGGTCTGGAATTGGCTAGACACACCTCAAGGCTTGGCACATCACCAAATCCAATCATGGCTAGGTCTTGCCAACGTCACACTCAATGCGTCTAAGCTTGGCACATTGTCAAGTCCAACCATGGTTGCGTCTAGCATTGGCAAACCCAATGCGCTCGAGGCTTGGCACACTACTAGGTCAAATAATGGATGGGTCTGGTTAGCGATGATGCAACACGCATGGGGCTTGACACACTACTAAACCCATTTATGGTTGGGTCTGGCTAGTGCGAGACCCAACACGCTTGGGCTTGGCACATCATCATGCCTAATTGTGGTTGGGTCTGGCACTAACGAGACCCAATAAGCTTTTGGATCTATTTTTAGCCAGAGTCAGCGTACCTCTACTAAGGAGTGTTTGTATCAGTGCATGCCAGCACGCACATCCGAGAATTCAGAAAAATTATACTCGTATGTTTTTCTTGATTCGATATTTTTTGGTAAAGATATATTGATAAAATCTTAGTTCATTAACTTTATTTCAGTAGATATTAATATAAATGCTATTTTATAGGTTACTATAACAAAAGCATTTAAGCGTATCTAAGTAAAAAAAAAAAATTAAAATGTTTGGTTAAAACATTGTACATACGTGCATGACTCACCCTCACATATTTTAACATGGATCCATTGTTCAATTTTTTTTCAACTTGACCCTCAAACTTTTTTTTTGCGTGATTGCATTTTTTTAGGTGAAATTTATTGACTAAGAACAAAATTTAAAGATAGGGACCAAAGCAGGAAAGGCTACACAAATGGATAATGGTTTCAAGTTCACAAAAAAGTTTAATTTAGTCCTCAAACTTTACAAATTATACGTGTTTTTTCCATTAATTTTTTTTTCAATACAATTTTGGTATAATTTTTTTTTGTTAATTTATAATCACTTGTTTAAGAGAGGAGAGAGAGGTCGCTAGATTCCAATAATAGAGAAAAAGAAATATCGTTAAAACCCATTCAAACCACCACAATCATCAATATTTATGTTAAATGATTTCATTTGACGAGAAAAGTTCAACTCAACTTAAAAAAAATAAAAAATAATGAAATAATATTATTTTAACAAAAACAATGAAAAAAGAGTTTATAAATTAATAATCGGGTTTTAACTACATCAAACCTAAGTCGATTGAATCACTAGTGAACAAGAATTTTTGACTGAATCAACTATTTTTTTTTTCATTGCAAACTGATCCATGCTCTGAATCAGTCGTGTCCCATATTGTTTCATTGGACCAGTCTAGGATTTAAAACAATAATGTATTAGATGTGATGGATCATAAACTTCCAATCCCACTCCAAAGTGAATTAGTGCGTTGCTAAGATCACTTCAATTTAATATTTTGTTTTTTGGTACATGGCCGTTGGGATGCATTAATAGCTTTGGAATATGCAAGAGGGGGCATTTATTTTGGTGTTTGTGCTTATTTTTCACTCAATAATCCAATTACTTTTTTAACTAGTATTCATTTTCTTTATTATTCATATGATTCCATATTTTAAAAAACAAAAAAAATATTTAAGCACAATAATATTTTTTTCACCCAAGACTTTGCTACTTGGGATCTTTTAACCGACATGCATTAATCTAAAAAAATATTACATGCAATAGCTTTCACCTTCATGATTAAGGGTGTGTTTGGAATTGTAGTAGTGGTGACGGTTCAAAGTGTTTTTTTGCTTAGAAATCCATCAAAATAAAAAAAAATTATTTTGTTAAAAATTATTTTTGACATTAACACATCAAAATAATATAAAAACATAAAAAAAATTTCAATGTTGTTTAAGATTAAGTTTTTTTTAAAAAAAACAATTTTAAGAATATGTTATTAATATTATTATTACGATATATATATTTAGAAAATTAAAATCGTATTAACTATTAACATCTCTTAACCATTTACTTTTTCTTTGATAACATTGATTGATTTACATATAATTCATCAAATAAATAGACAGGAAAAATAAACAAATGAAGTCTATCAACAAATAATTAATGTAATTAATGAAAAAATATGAAGTGAAAGTTATAATTGATTATGGAATAAACATATATAGCTTAAACATCTCTCTTCACCTTCCACTTGAGAAATTACAAAGGGAAATTATACACGTGGAAGGACATTAGGAGCCGTGGCTACGTGACTTAGCTCTGTTTTTGCTAAAATTTGATTTATTTTTTTTTACTTCATATTAGTTTTTTATGATGTTTTTAAATTATTTTAATGTATATTAAAAATAATTTTTAAAAAATATTATTTTAATATATTTTCAAATAAAATTCATTTTAAAATAAACATCACCCTCTACCGTTACATAACTACACAATGGCATCTTTCATTTAAAAATAGACATGTGGAGAGCTCAAATCCAATCACTTGACATTAAGATATTTAATTGTTTTAATATTATGAATTTTCTACAAATATTTTACTTTTTATAATACAGTGATAGGTTTTTAATTAATTCTAAGTAACCACGTCATCAAATATTAGCTAAGTAATTCTAAACATTGACATAAAGAACTTTTGTAGCGAGTGATCATGACACAAAATCATAGTTTTAAAATTATATCAATAAATTAATTTGAGGTCACGTTAAAAGAATCAACTTTAAAAAATTAAAAAATTAAAATAATATTATTTTAATAAAAATATTTATAAATTAATAATTGGCTTTCTCGTCACCAGTCAACAAAATATTTTTTGACTGGATGAATTAATTTTTTTATTTATTTATTTTTTCATTACAAACTGATCCATGCTCTGAATCAGTCGTGTCCCATATTGTTTCATTGGACCAGTCTAGGCTTTAAAACAATGTATTAGATGTGATAGATCATAAACTTTCAATTCCACTACAAAATGAATTCGTGCGATGCTAGCATCACTTCAATTTAATATATTTTTTTTTGTACATGGCTGTTGGGATGCATTAATAGCTTTGGAATATGCAAGAGGGGGCATTTATTTTGGTGTTGGTGCTTATTTTTCACTCAATAATCCAATTATTTTTTTAAAGTAACATGGGTATTCAATTTCTTTATTATTCTTATGATTCTATATTTTAAAAAACATAAAAAATATTTAAGCACGATAATACTTTTTTCACCCAAGACTTTGCTACTTGGGAACTTTTAACCGACATACATTAATCTAAAAAATATTGCATGCAATAGCTTTAACTTTCATGATTAAGGTGTGTTTAGAATTATGATAGTGGTGGTAGTTTAAAGTGTTTTTTTTCTTAGAAATCTATCAAAATAAATTTTTTTATTTTATTAAAAATTATTTTTAATATTAACATATCAAAATAATATAAAATATAAAAAATTTTCTTTTAAAAAAAAAACAATATTTTAAATAATACAATTTGCACACGTTTCCAAACACATCCTAACCCACCTTGCAATTATAACGAAAGACATGGGTGGAGAGCTCAATCCAACCGCTTGACATTAAGATAGTGGATTGTTTTAATACTATGAATTTTCTACAAATATTTTGTTTGCCTCCCCCAGGGCTCCATTGACCCGGTCGCAATATATCAGTGCTGGAGGGCTCAGTCACTGTAGCCATTGATGCAGCATTCGACTGCTATGACAAAACAGGGAGAATACTTGACAGACTATTTCTCTCGGCCTATCTCACACAATGCATAGCATGAATATAAACTAGAAAAAAAAATAGAGAAAAAAAAATAGAAGAAAAAAGCACCTTCCAGGTCTCAATTGAGTATCTTTAGACCTCGGATGGTTATAGCCAGCTAACCTCCTATAAAACTAAACTTGTAACTTGAACTTGATCCATCCGTTCGGCTGGATCTAAATTTATGACTGTTTTAATCAATCTCGTCCAAGCTTTGCCTTATTTTTCAGACATGTTTACCGGGCTATTTTTTTATATATAAAAAAAAAGATAACCAGTTTTTTCTCTAGGACATGTCCTGCTTCTCCATTCTTTTTGGAGGGAGGGATAGAAATTGGCTTGTAAACTGTTTTGGAGACAGAGACCAAAAAAGAAGAAAGAGATGCTGTCTCCGTCTCTACTACCAAGTGGGTTCTGGTTTCAGTTGTCTTCATTCATTCTTATTGTTTCCGTCCCTATAACATCTTGGAATACTAACTATTTGATGAATGATGTTGATGGGTTTTAATTCTTGAAACAAGTTGTTTTTAATTTCGCAGTTTTTTGTAATAAATTTGTTTATCCTATTGCAGTTGGCTATTTGATTAAGACATTGCTGTCTGCAACTAAACGATGGACTTCAATATATATATCTAAGTCATTTTTTATGATCAGTTACAGTTGTGAAAAGAATATTAAAAAAAACAGAGAATACGTTGAAAAATTGTTGCAGCAGGTTGTTATGTCTCCATCGATCGACCGAATCTGTTCTCCATCTGTTATGTTTTATTATTATTTTTTTCTAGAATTTACTTTCTTGGTGTGATGGATTTAATAGTTTCCCGTAGCAGTATAAATTCTCTACCAGGAAAAAAGTTCACTCAAATTAGAGGGAGACGGTTTGTTTAAGTCACACAAGGTGGGTAGAGCATAAAAAAATGATCCTGCAGATCATGTGGGTGTCTTGGCTGATGATGTTGCTATTGTTGTGGCCGGTGGAGGCAGCAAGGCCAGATGTAAAACCTGGCTGCCAAGATAAGTGTGGGAATGTTAGTGTTCCTTACCCCTTTGGGATTTTGGAACGAAGCTGTGCCATGAACGACTTCTTCTTTCTAAACTGCAGTTCAGGCGCTGATGAGCAACCTGAACTGTTGTTTGCAAGAAACATGCCTGTTCGCAAAATATCTGTCCTTGAAGGCACATTAACTGCCGGCTTATACACTGCTTTCGCCTGCTATAACGAAACAGGGATACGGACAGACTATTTCGCACAGTCTGTCACCCTTCGATCAGGCCCCTTCACGTTGTCAGACACCCGAAATATATTCACAGTAATTGGTTGCGATACATATGCCTGGATGACCAACAATGAGTTCACATACGGAGCTGCCTGTCTCTCCTTATGCACCGAAGATGTGAACATGTCGGATGGAAATCCTTGCTCAGGTTCTGGATGCTGCCAAACCTCAATCCCCAAGGGCCTCAAATCACTTCATTATCCATTATCAAGTTTAAACTACTACACGAACGTTTCGGACTTCAATCTCTGTGGATTCGCATTTTTAGTGGACAAGAAGTCCTTCAAGATTTCAGATTGGCCGCTGTCTCGCAAGCCAAAATATGATAAAGATGCATATACAACAGAATTGTGATTGAATGGGTAGTTAAAAATGAGACTTGCGAACAGGCTATTGCTAATGCAAGTGCATATGCTTGTGGCGCTAATGCAAATTGCACCTACCCTGAGAGTGGTCAAGGATATCGTTGCTTATGCAATGAAGGGTTCGAAGGAAATCCCTATCTCCAAGAATTAGGATGCCAAGGTAAACTGGTTTTTGCGTTTTGGTATGATTTCCAATAGTATTGTACTTGTATATGCTTTTGCAGGTTATAGTCTTTCCCTGTTGTCTCTAGTCATGGATATAGCGTATTTACTGGATCATTGGCCTGTGTTAAAAAAAAAAGTCAATAGATTAAGTGTCGGATTTGACCAGTTTTACCCCGGGTTTACTAGCTGGCGGGTCGAACTAACTTTTTGACCCGGTCACTCCTTTACTTTTTCTTCAACTTGGATTAATATAGATTCTAAGACGACTTGTCAGACCAATACAGGTTTTATAACTAGGGAAAAAAATTAACCATATTGGCAGCTTAAGTTCTATATATTCAGCTATCTCCGTTGTGAGGAATTAAAAAAAAAAAAAAAACATTGTTTCCGAAATTCGGGATTGCTTAAAACTCCCAACTCTTGAATATTTGGCTTTACCGAGCATTTCAACTCAAGCATTCGTTGGTTACTATAAATGCAAATATATATTGCCTAATCATATCCATTTAAATGGCATGATTTTATTTTTATTAAATTTAATTTTCGGATTTATATTCAAGTTTTACTCACTACTTTTTTTAACATTTAGATATCGATGAGTGCAAGGAGATCCAGAAAGCTATCCATGTCATGGTAGATGCAAGAACACCATTGGGAATTACAAGTGTCGATGTCCACTTGGTATGTATGGTGATGGTAAAATAGGTTGTCAAGGACTTGGTATCTTCCCATTAATTGCAGGTACGTAAGTGACCTTGGAATTAATCTTGTTATGGGTTTCTCCGTTATGAAGAGCATCGTAGCCATTACTGGCCGAGTCTATAATTCCCGAGCTTCAGCTTTATAGGCAATTAACAATAAGAACAGGCATTTATATCTATGCACGTATGGTTCTTCTTCTTTTGATGATTTTCAATAAGTATATGATTAAAAAGACTAGCATATATAATGAATATTCAAGAATCTCCTAATCCCAACTTGCATTGCTTGACTTTAACTGGATCGGAAAAGGGAATTAAGTCTTGGTGTGCAAAAATACTTAATCTGAGAACAGTAAAAAAAATCCGATTTAGATGCTCTTATGATGATACTAATGGCCATATATCACTCCGTAAAAGGTTAGAAAAGAAATCTCTTGATTTGTGTTTAAAGTAACATTTTTCTTTGACATTGGTATGCAGCTATTGGAGCAGCCATTTTGCTTGTGATCATTTGTGTTCTACTGTACATGATGTGCAAAAAAAGGAAGAAGGATAGAAACTTCAGGGAGAACGGGGGAATGGTTTTAAAGCACCAACGAGTAAGGATTTTCAGCGAGGCGGAGCTGGAAAAGGCAACAAAAAATTATGATGATGATCAGAAACTTGGAGAAGGTGGTTTTGGTTCTGTTTACAGAGGAGTTCTAGCAGATAATGCCCAAGTTGCAGTCAAGAAGTTTAAAGGGGTAGACAAGGCTCAGATGAATGAGGAATTTCAAAACGAATGGGTGTTGTCTCACAGGTCAATCACAAGAATGTGGTGAAGCTCTTGGGCCTGTGTTTGGAGACCAAAGTGCCATTGTTAGTTTATGAGTTCATTTCAAATGGAACTCTTTTCAAGCACATACATGACAAAACGTCGCAGTTATTAGCTTCCTGGAGCAATCGTCTGAGGATAGCATCAGAGATTGCCCTTGCGCTTAATTACCTGCATTCTCTTGCAGACCCCCCGATTATTCATGGAGATGTCAAGTCCGTGAACATACTTTTAGACAACAACAACACAGCAAAGGTTGCAGATTTTGGAGCTTCAGTGCTGATTTCTTCAGACCAAACCATTATAGCCACAAAAATACAAGGGACTTTAGGCTACCTGGATCCAGAGTATCTTATGACGGGTATTTTAACCGCAAGGAGCGATGTCTTCAGCTTTGGGGTAGTTCTTGTGGAGCTTCTCACGGGAGAAAAGCCAAACTCCAGTTCCAGTTCTGGAGAGAAACGGAACCTCATTCAACACTTTATCTCAGCACTGGAAACTAATAATCTTTTCAGAATTTTGGATTTCCAGGCAGCTGATGAAGGCGAAATGGATGAGATAGAAGCTGTAGCTGAGCTTGCAAAAGGATGTCTGAATAGCATGGGAGTAAACCGGCCAACCATGAAGGAAGTGTCAGATGAGCTAGCTAAGCTGAAAGATCTTCATCAAAAATCATGGGCTCAGCAAAATAGCGACGAGACGGAATACTTGTTAGGCGAATCAGCACAATCTTTCGGAAAGATTGCACGTCGTCCAATGACACAATCTCAGACTGTGATACCACTTGAGATTGAGAACTTCTCTGATAGTATTTAAAACTGGAGCGATCGTCTTGTCAGCATGGTCGCTTTATGAATTAGTCTCAACTCTCAATAATGTCAAGTAAATTTTCAGCTCTGTTTGTACAGGCAAGAAGGTACGCTCTTGCTTCTTTGAATACGTCGTAGCTTTATGGAAGCTTTACTTGCTTCCTAATTACCTCTCTTTGAGCAATAAATTATTCAAATAAAATTGATTATTATTTTATAAATAAAGAGAGTGATTATTATTTCGTAGTTTTGTTATTTTAAAAATAAGTTAATGAATAAATAAGATTCGAAAAATAAAACGGGAGAGAAGTGCATCTCAGAAATTGGGCCAAGACATGTCTGGCCTGTGCAATGGCTCGTGCCCATGAGTCCACATTCGCGGCCCAAGACTGCTTGACGACTAACCCGCCCGTGTCAGGTGTAGGCAGATCAAACACGTCGACCTAGCCATCTTATCCAATTTTCAGTGTCCAAAAAAAATATCTTCTGCTCCGAAAATAACTTATAAAAATCATTGAGTGTTTCGTCCATTTAGGTCCAATCACATAATTACATTTATTTATATGATTTTAATAAATAAATAATATAAAAAATTATATTAATTTTAACATATTTAATTTATATAAACAGAACACCAAGTAATACATGTTCCTCAAGTAGTTTTCTTTTTTACTTTCAAATAAATGAACTTTAAAAAAAATAATCAAATCTTGCATTATTTTGACCCAAAACACAAAATTATACCTCATATATTCTTAATTTTCTACATCAAAATCATTTATTATACATTCTCATACCAAATAACCCCATGGCCTAACAAAACAAAAGTCTACTATTGAGCTGGATTAAATTAAAAGTTCACTTCAAATTTATATTTTCATGTATAAGAAAAACTAATCCAAAAGTATTATCATCAATTATTAAAACATGATTAGTTAAAAATTGATTTGATTGAAACTTAATTTAAATTAATTTTAAATTAAATTAATTAAAAATTGATTTGATTAGATTTGATTTAGTCATTTAATTAACCTTTAATATAATTAAAACATTGTTTTACATTTGAAAATTGTTTTTTAAAAAATTAAATTCTCTTAATTCTTTTATTTCAAATTATTATTTTTTATATTTAGATTAGTTTGATATATCAATATTAAAATTAATTATTTTTTTAAAAAAATTTAATATATTTTTAAATAAAAAAATACTTTAAAAATATATTGAAATTCAACCCGATAAATCATATTCAGGGTTTAATAATTTTATGCATTATTGCGAGGCGCATTGATTAGTTACCCAAATTTGACTCGTCATTAGGTTAGGGGGGAAAAAAAGAAGTAAAAATCAATAGTTTGAAACAGGATAAAAACGGCGAGGACAACATCGTTAACTATAAAATCATCCTTAATGTTTTAAGAAAAAAAAGATCTGGGTTTAATCTCATTTTATTTTCTTTTTATTGGATTTTAGAAAAACTTATCTCCTACAATTTTAGCTTCTTCTACCTCTCGCTGGAAAAAAAGGGAAGGGAGGAGCAAAACCATGTCCACTCTTCTCTTTCCACAAGCCCCTCTTACCCTCTCCCAAAAACCCTTCCTTCTCTCCCTCAGAAACCCATCTTTTTTGCCTCACGCAAGAAAATGGAAAGGGCCCAGAAGACTAATTTTAGCCAAATCCAACGGTAACGATTCAGTAGACACAACAGACAGGATAATCTCTGCCGTCTGTTACTTCTACCCATTCTTTGACGGGGTCCAGTACGGAAAATACGTCATAACCCAGTTTTCTCCAATTCAAGCTCTCATCCAGCCTCTGTTCCCAGCCATAAAAGTCTTTAAGAGCTTTCCCTTAAATGGGTTTTTGGTGTTTTTGACTCTTTACTTTGTTGTTGTGAGAAACTCCAATTTTAGCAGATATGTGAGGTTCAATACCATGCAAGCTATAGTGCTTGATGTGTTGTTGATATTTCCTGATTTGTTAGAGAGGAGTTTTAATCCAAGAGATGGGCTGGGACTGGATTTGTTGATGAGTTTGGACAGTACTGTGTTTTTGTACCTTTTGGTTTGTTTGATTTATGGGTCTACTTCTTGTTTGTTTGGTCAGATTCCTAGGTTGCCCATTGTTGCTGAGGCTGCTGATAGGCAGGTTCTTTAGATTTCCCATTGTTGGGTTTTGATTATTGTCACTTTTGTTTTTTTTTTACTTTGTAATGTGCTTGTATTTTGCTTTTTGAATTAATAAATTTGCCAAAAAAAAAGGGAGAAACTTTGATCTTGCAACGCCTGTTGTTAATGTTTTTGTGCATATTGTGTTGAATGTTGATATGGACCGAATTCAATTTCATTTCGTTTAATATTTGATTTTTTTTTATAGTTTTTTTTTTGGAGGATTATACATATGTATGGAAGGATTAGAAATAATCAATTTTACCTCTTTTAGTGTGTTTATCTTGTTGCGTTCGCTTACTCCTATTTGTTTAATATTACAGTCTGCTATCATAAGATGGTTGAATTTCTTTGTTTTACAAATAGCTAGCTAGTGAGTGAAGATGTTTAACAAATTTTGCTGTATATTGTTAAGTTTTCATCAACCGAATCTGCTCTGAATCTGTCATGTTTCAACGTTTTGAGTATTTTCTAAAAGAAATCAAGTTGCACAAATTGTGAGAGGTGGTTTAGAACTTTTCTCTTTTTATATATTTATATGTATATATTCATTTTTTCTTTAGCTTACAGTAGGTTAATTAACTTTGGAAGTGCATGAAAAACTGATTCTCTAGATGTGGGTGTCTTTGCTAATGATGCTGCTATTATTGTGGCTGATGACAACAGCAACTTCAAGCCAAGAAGTGAAACCTGGTTGCCAAGGAAAATGTGTGAATGTTAGTGTTCCTTATCCCTCTGTGTTCGAGAAACCTGACTGTTCCATGAAGGAGCATTTCTTTCTAGATTGCAGTTCAAATGATGGTGATGCTGAACTTTGGTTTGGACGTAACATGCCTGCCTACGATGTATCTGTGTATGAGGGCACGGTAACTGTAAGCATCGATATGGCATATGACTGCTATGACAAATCAGGGATGCCTTTTTTATCGGTCTCTCACACTTGGATCTGGCCCTTTCATGTTCTCAAACTTCAGAAACATGTTGACCGCTATTGGTTGTGATACTGAGGTCATGGCGACGAAAGCAGAGCTGACATTTGGTCGCTGCCTCTCTTCTTTGCACTGAAAATGTGAACATGTCATTAGAATCCTTGTTCATTCTGGATATGCTGTCAGACCTCATTTCCCAATTGCCTAGAGCTTCTTGATATTCAGTTTCAAGCATATACAAGTACACAAATATTTCAGACTTAAATCGCTGTCGAGTGACATTTTTTACAGATAAACGCTCCTATGATCTTTCAGATCGGCCATAGCAGATGGAAAACATACATCGGTTGTTGGGATTGAAATTGAATGGGTAGTTAAGAATGAGAGGCGCGAACATGCTAAAGCTAGTACTAGTGCATATACTTGTGGCAGTAATACAGACTTCACTCATTCAAACAACGTTCAAGGATATCTTGCTTGTACAGTGAAGGTTTCGAAGGACACCACTATCTTCAACAAGGATGCCAAGATAAACTGGTTAATGCTTTTTGGAATTTCCGTAGTTAATATTTCTGCAGGTGATATTCCCAAGAACAGGTCTTTTCTACTGTCCGGTCATGTGGAATATTTCCTTTTCAGATTTGATATTCACATAAATCATTTTCAGGTTTACATACAGATTTCATATGCTATATAGATATCGATGAGTACAAAGACCCAGAGAGATACCAATGCCAACACCATCGTAAATTACAAACGTTACTGTCAATTTAGCAAGTATGGTGATGATAAAACAGGTTGTCAAGTAATCGGTTTAATCACAGTCATATCAGGTAGTTGCCCTCTGCATTTTCTTAAGAGGCAGCAGTGACCATTGCTTGCTATGTCTCATTCCCAGGCACACAGGAAAGAAGCCAAAACCCCAATGCCAAGTCAGGAGAAAAACAGAACATTTGGTTGTTTGTATGAGTTATAGCTGTGCGGCTTGTGATTCTGTCAACTATGGTCTCTAAGGATCTGGAAGCTTCAAATTTTACTTTTATCATATATTATTCAAATAAAATTATGGGTTTGCAATATTAGGTTTATTAACCAGCAAGCAGCTTGTGTAGTGGTACTCTTGTATGATTAAGTTGGTATTTGAGTATGATAATTGTTGGTTTTTAAAGTTTTTTTATTTTAAAATATATTAAAATAATATTTTTCAGTACATCAAAACAAAATTAATTTTTAAAAAAAAATTCATGAAACACATTGAAGTAAGTAAAGTCTGAATTAGATATTTCTAAACAGGTATTAATTGGTATCCATTTTGAGCCTCATCTTTGTGAATTAATAGCTTGTAAAAAAATTTAAATAATTTATTGAACGCATCGGTTAAAAAACAAAAATGTCCAAAAGCTTAATTTCCTAATTGAACCAAAAACAAAAACTACTTTAAACATTTTTTTGTCTTTAGGGACACATACATGACCTAGAAGTGGGCTGAACAATGGGACACAGTCTGAACCGGGTTCATTTGATGAAGGAGCTGCATTCTCATGGAAGCTGAGTGATGATTTGCTGACACATTCTCTGTCTCCATGCTATTTTGCTGACCCACAAATCATTGCAGAGCGTAGCCCAGAAAACCATACTTACCCTTGGAGTTATTGCGACGGTAATTAATTCTTTAAATTATTTTAATGTATTAATATTAAAAATAATTTTTAAAAATAAAAAAATTATTTTAATATATTTTTAAACAAAAATTATTTTGAACTATAAACACAATCATAAACGTATTGATTAGATAGATTCGGATTTATATTGTTTTAGATTTTTTAAATAATATAATATTTTTTAATCATTTAAAAAAATACTAAAAAGATATCGTTTTGAATAAAAATTAAAAAAAAACTAATTTAAGATTACCTAATTAGATTTTATTTAGCTTTGATTGAATTTAAACAATTCAACTCTCAACGTAGATTAGAAATAGACTTGATGAAGGCTACGTTTTGAGTCAACGAATTACTAGATAAACAAAATGCATGCCCGAATGGGCTCGAGACATGGCTGCCTGCGCATGCGGTCGTGTGCCTTCGGGTCCTTCCTGGCCGCTCACCATGTTTGTTTCAAAAAATTATTTCCACACCCATAATCCTTGTTGGCTGAGCTTTCTATGAATTTCAATTAGACTCATTTCATGCTGCTCCTGATATGCATTCTTCGCATCATTTAATAATTTTTAACAAACTCATACCATTCGATGCAGCCTAATACTATTTGGCGACCTGTTTTGTAGTTGACAGTGATTGTTCAAAGATTGTTGCAGACCACACATACTCTGCCGCTCTTCCAATTATCGATAAATACTAATCCCGCCTTGGCCATTCTCTCCCCTCCATGTACAAAACAGGCCATTGCATCACCACCTGCCAACTCACAGGCCTGAAAGTCCTCAGACAAGGGGTCCTTTTTTCACCTCTGCTTCATTCCACACTTTTGCTTTTCACACCAGCATTTTAGCCCATGATTCACTTCCTGCCGGCGATCCCAAGATTGCTATGTCTCAAGCGGGATAAAATATTGCATCCCTGCACAGTCACATGCCCTTCCAAATCCAGATAATAGCCCACCAAGAACACACAGAGCAGTACTTATCCTTTTACCTCTTGCGTTTAACCAACTATTTCCTTATCTACATATAGACCATTCAGCTGCCCTTCATTCATGCAAAGAGAAGCCATACATTTATTCAAGTCCAGTTTATTAAAAAATATATTTTCAGGTGCGTTTTTTAGCATCATCTTCATACCTTTATTCCCCAGAAACCTCGCATCATTTTTTCTCTCCATCTTTTCCGCACCAACACAATTTGCTGCAATGAATGCTAACCAGCTAATGAATGAGAACAGGATCCCTATGGAACACTTGCTTCAATGACAAAGATTCAATCCCTCCACCATAGCTTGACGGACTACATCAAAGAAAATTAATGTTCGCCGCAGTTGATACTCAGTAGTGCTACCAGCCCACCGTTGATAGCATTAGTGTCCCATGTTTTTGGAAACTGTCAAGGACCCTGTAAATCAAGACCCACACCGCCTGCAAAAACCTGTCCACTTATCTAATCTCTGGTGTATAATCAGTACAGTACAAAGTACATATATATACACCACGTAATATTTACATATTTAGTCTCTTCAACAAGTCCTTGGATTTTATGATTAAAATTAATGATAGAAGCTAGTCTTTTATTCTAATGATCTTCCAAGAAGCTCATTGTGTTGCTGTCAAGATTGGGACAAAATAAAGTATGATTTGGTTGAAACTATAGATTTATATATTTTTTGATAGTGAGTTAATTAATTCATATGTAATTACTTTGTTTGATGATCGATGTTGACGAGTTTTGGATGTATGTTTAGGCGAGGAATTCAATGTTGTTTCATACAATGGTTGATGTTGATATATGTATTCTTGGATGAGTTACCTCTAGTAATACGATGTTGTTGTTTTTTCGATAAGAAATATGTTAGTCTTGTCGCATTTTTGGCTAATTATTTGATTAATAGCATAATTTCTTATAAGATGGTTGACTTTCTTGTTTTTATAAACAGCCGTTTATGCTTGTGAAATTTAAAAAGGGATGTGCAACAAAGGTTACTGCTTTCTGTCATCAAGGCTTCATCATCAGACTGTGTGCTCTAAGAAAATAGTTGTTCATAGAATATTCCTATCTATATATTCATTTCTTGTTTAAATGGCAATTAGTTAACTTGGGGAGTGTGAGAAAATGACTCTCCAGATGAGGGTGTCTTTGCTCATGATGTTGGTAATGTTCTGGCTTATGACAACTGAATCTTCAAGCCAAGATGTGAAACCTGGGTGCCAAGTAAAATGTGGGAATGTTAGTGTTCCTTATCCCTTTGGGATTGGGAAACCTGACTGTGCCATGGATGAGCATTTCTTTCTGAATTGCAGTTCAAATGATGGTGGTGCTGAACTGTGGTTTAGAAGCAACATGACTGCTCGTAAAATATCGGTGCTGGAGGGCACAGTGACTGTAAGCATTGGTACGGCATATGACTGTTATGACAAATCGGGGAATGAAACTCGCTATTTCGATCAGTCTATGAAACTTGGACCAGGCCCTTTTACGTTCTCAGACACCCTAAACATATTCACAGCTATCGGCTGTGATACGACTGCCGAGGTGATCAACGAAGAGTTTACATATGGAGCTGCCTGTCTATCCCTATGCACAAAATATGTGAACATGACAGATGCGAATGCTTGCTCGGGTTCTGGATGCTGCCAAACCTCAATTCCCATGGGCCTCAAGTCACTTGATATTTCATCTTATAGTTTTTTCAACCACTCGAATGTTTCGGATTTCAATCCCTGTGGATTTGCATTTTTAGCGGATACGCGCTCCTTTCATCTTTCAGATTGGCCGCTCAGTCGTATGGCAGATGGAGAAGATACATCAGATGTTGCGATTGAATGGGTAGTTAAGAATGAGACATGTGAACAAGCTAAAGCTAATACAAGTGCATATGCTTGTGGCATTAATACAAACTGCACTTATTCGGAGAATGGTCAGGGATATCGTTGCGTATGCAATGAAGGGTTCGAAGGAAACCCCTATCTTGAACAAGGATGCCAAGGTAAACAGATTGATGCTTTTTGGAATTTCTGAAATCTTAATAGTTCTTCTGGTTATATTCACAAGAGAAACAGTACTTTTCTACTTTGTGATCCGATCATGTGGAGTATTTTCTTTCCTAATTTAATATGCATTTAAATAGTTTTAAGGTTTATAATCATATAATGATCCTTATGTTTTTATAGATATTGATGAGTGCAAATATCCAGAAAGATACCCATGTGAAGGTAAATGCAAGAACACTATTGGAAGTTACAAATGTCACTGTCCATTTGGCAAGTATGCTAATGGTGAAAACGGTTGTCAGAGATTTGGTGGTATCATAATTATATCAGGTAAATATCCTTTGCATTTTCTCAATACGCTGTGATATTTTTTTCCTGGGAGAATACTCTTGCTATTACTGGATACAATTTTCCAGAAATCCCTTCACATTACCTCTGGATTATCAGAAAGATTTTACTTACAGATATTGCACAACCGTTTTTTTTCCTTAAAGTTGCTCATTCCATATCCTATGATCTCTTTCAGTAGCTGTTGGGGCAGCAGTTTTCCTATTGATTATTTGTTTCCTACTCTATGTAATCTGCACAAAAAGAAGAAGGGACAAGAACTTCAGAAAAAATGGGGGAATGGTTTTAAAGCATCAGCGAGTAAGGATTTTCAGAGAGGCAGAGCTGGAAAAGGCAACCAACAATTATGTTGATGATCAGAAACTTGGGGAAGGTGGTTTTGGTTACGTTTACAAGGGAGTTTTAGCAGATAATACCCTGGTTGCTGTCAAGAAGTTTAAAGGGGTAGACAAGGATCAGCTGAATGAAGAATTTCAGAAAGAAATTGGCATTGTTTCACAGGTCAACCACAGGAATGTGGTCAAGCTCTTGGGCTTGTGTTTGGAAACCAAAGTGCCATTGTTAGTTTATGAGTTCATTTCAAATGGAACTCTTTACAAGCACATCCATGATAAAAGGTCACAGATATTAGCTTCCTGGAGCAATCGTCTGAGGATAGCATCAGAGATTGCCCTTGCGCTTGATTACTTGCATTCTCTAGCAGACCCTCCAGTTATTCATGGAGATATCAAGTCAGTGAACATACTTTTAGACAATAACTACACGGCAAAGGTTGCAGATTTTGGAGCTTCAGTGCTGATTTCTTCAGGCCAAAGCTTTATAGCCACAAAAATACAAGGGACTTTTGGCTACCTGGATCCTGAGTATCTTATGACGGGTAATTTAACCCCAAAGAGTGATGTCTTCAGTTTTGGGGTTGTTCTCCTGGAGCTTCTCATAGGACAAAAGCCAAACTCCCATGCCAAGTCTGGAGAAACAAGGAACATTATTGAATACTTTATCTCAGCACTGGAAAATAATAATCTTTTCGGAATTTTGGATTTTCAGGCAGCTGATGAAGGTGAAATGGATGAGATAGAAGTTGTTGCTGAGATTGCAAAAAGATGTGTCAACAGCATGGGCATAAACCGCCCGACCATGAAGGAAATATCCGATGAGCTTGCTAAGCAGAAGGCCCTTCATGAAAGTTCTTGGGCTCAGCACAAAAATGATGACACCAAGCATTTGCTAAGTGAATCGCGACGCTCTTTCTCCAAAAGTGCAAGTCCTTCCTTAAGTCATTGTCAGAGCACTCATAGCGTTATATCGTTTTAGATTGAGTACTGACCGTTTAAACTCGCCAATTATCAATTTGTGACATCGATTACTTGGACAACCTCGTGATGTCTGAATCTGAATTGTTTTGACGTGCAGTTCTATTCGTAGTGTTGGAATGCCACATTTTAGCAAGCTGTAGCGATATGTGAACCAAATAGTTTGTATTATTAAGTTGTAGCTTTATGGACTGTGATTGTGTCAAAATATCTCTCTCCGTTGATTTGCCCAGCAACTTAGCAATGTCAGTAAGAGTATTTCAAGACATAATTAGCCTAGCCTATCTATTTATAGAGTGATTATTGCTGTAAATATTTTGTGATATTCTGCATATTTTAGCTTCCTATATAGTTCGGCAAATTGATGTAATTGCTGAGATTCAGCCATGTAATTAGCTCAAACTATATAATGAGTAGAACAGATCATCGAATATAACTGACATGTTATTAGAGCCAAAAACTTGAGTTAGGTTTTCTGGGTCACTTCCTTTTGTGATTTGTTGAGTCAACTTAGGCTGTTAGGTTGTTGTGCTGGACAGATTGTATTGCACACACTGTCTCCTCTCTTTCTAGGGCAAGCAATTGTTTTGGGCTTGTTTTCTTTTTGTTGGGCTGTTTAGGCTTTACTGGTTGGTATTTTTTTGTCTTGTTCTTTCATTGTTGTGTTACGGGAATCATGAAATCAACTTAGATTTCTGTGGTGTGCGGTTCACAGATAAAAATCATGGTACTTGAAAATTTTAATTCCGTGTATTTGTTATGGAAAAGAGTTATGGGGTTGATGGAAGTGCCCCGGCTCCAACTAAGCTTCCTAAATTGGCTCGATGGCAAGTCAGAGATGCCATAGTCATGTTATGATCTTAGAATCTATTGACCCTCAGATTGTGCTAAATCTGAGGCCATACAAGACTGTTAAAAGTATGTGGGAATTTTTAAAGAAAATTTATGACCACGGCAACACAACACTATGTTTTCAGTAAGAATATGAGATTGCCAAATACATTCAGGGTGACCTCTCCATTCAAGATTATTTTTCTGAGTTTCAAAACTTATGGGACGAATTTACTAACATGGTTTATACTAAAGTGTCAGATGCATCTCTCTCAACTGTTCAGGAAGTTCATAAACAGAGTAAGAGAGACCAGTTTTCGATGAAATTACAGCCTAAATTCGAGGCAACTCGCTCTAATTTGATGAACCGTGATCCCTCTCCTTTATTAGATGTGTTTTTGGAGAATTAATTCGGGAGGAGCAGCGTCTTGCAACACAAACCAAATTTCAGCAAGATAACATCACATCTAATGTCGTGGCATATGCAACTCTTGGGAAAGGTAGGGGTAGAGATGTGTGGAAAGTTTAACGCTTCAGTTGCAATTGAAAGGACTATAGGCGCATTGTTGCCCACTCTTCAAAGAAATCTTGCAATTACTATAAGAAGTCAAGCCATATTATCAAAGAATGTCTTATTCGTCCCTAGAACCGTCAAGCTCATGCTTATCAGGCTACGGCTAGTTCTTCTTCTTTTGCTGGTCCTTATACAGTTAGTGATCAATCTGCTCTTACTCTAGAGATGGTTCAACAGATGATTATGTCAGCTTTTTCTGTCTTAGGGCTCTAAGGTAATGGTACTACTGCATCTCAATCTTGACTTGTTGATTCTGCTGCATCTAATCATCTGACTAGATTATCAGACACTCTTTGCAATGTTCGCTCTTTTCATTTGATTGTTCGATATGCAAACTCTATTGTTCTGTCTTATATGTTAAGTTCTAGTTTGTTAGGCAATAAAGAACATGTTTCTAAAGCTTTGTCATTGATTGTTCAATATGCAAACTTGGCAAAAGTAAAACTCTCTCATTTCCTTCTCATGGTAGTCGTGCTGCAAAATGCTTTGATATTATGCATAGTGATGTTCGGGGGCATTTCTCCTATGATTTCTCATGCTCAATACAAATATTTTGTGACTTTTATTGATGATTTCAGTCGATATACTTGGGTCTATTTTCTTCGGTCCAAATCTGAGGTCATGTCTGTTTTGTAGACATTTGTAACATTTATTGAGAACATTAAGATCTTGAGGTCTGATTCTAGTGGGGAATACATGTCCCATGAGTTTCATGATTTCTTACACCATAAAGGCATTGTGTCTTAATGCTCTTGTCTTTATACCCTACAACAAAATGGTGTGGCCGAACATAAAAACCGACATCTATTGGATGTTGTTTACACTTTATTACTTGAGTCTTTTGTTCCTCCTAAATTCTGGGTAAGGCATTATCTACCATAGTTTATCTAATTAATAAATTGCCCTCTCAGGTCTTGAATTTTGATTCTTCTTATCTTCATTTACATCATCAGCATCTTGGCTGGTTGGTTGCACTTGGGAACAAGTAAGAATATAGAGTGGAATATGAGACTTTTGCTCCGATAGCCAAGATGACTATAGTGCGTATGGTTCTCTCTATTGTGGCTTCACAGGACTGGCCATTTCATCAAATGGACATAAAAAATACATTTCTCCATGGTGACCTCAAAGAGGAAATTTACATAGCTTTTCCACTTGGTTTTTCCTCCTCCTCTTCTTTGGATGTATGTAAGTTGAAGCGATCTCTCTATAAGTTAAAACAGGCACCCCATGCATGGTTTGACAAGTTTCGAACTACCTTGCTTCAGTTTTCCTTTCAAGAAAGCCAATATGACTATTCTTTATTCCTTTGCAAGACATCTGCTGGTATTGTTCTTTTTCTAGTTTATGTTGATAATATTGTTATCACACTTTGAATGATCATCTCCAACAGCATCTTCATGCCTCTTTTCATATGAAGGATCTTGGTCCTCTTACTTACTTCTTGGGATTAGAAGCTCACACTACTTCTTCATACATCCTTCTCACTCAAGTATACACAAGATTTAATTACTTTGGCTAGTCTTCAGGATACTTCTTCAGTGGATACTACTTTAGAAGTTAACACGAAGTATCGTTGTGAGGAGGGTGATATTCTTTATGATCCTACTATGTATCGTCAACTAGTGGAAGCTTGAACTATTTGGCTATTACTCGGCCTGTCATTTCTTTTGCTATCCAGCAAGTTAGCCAGTTTATGCGCAACTCCATGTCATTTACACTTAGTTGTCATTCATCATATCATTCGATATCTTGAAAGGTCTCCTATTCGTGGATTGTTCTTCCTTATTAGCTCTCCTCTTCGTCTCATTGCTTATAGTGATGCTGATTAGGCCGGTTGTCCTAATACTCATTGTTCTATCACTGGCTGGTGTCTCTTCCTTAAAGATTCTTTGATTTCTAGGAAGAGTAAAAAGTAGGCTTGTGTTTTGAAATATTCAACTGAATTTGAATATCGTGCAATGTCTACTACTTGTTCTAAAATTAGTTGGCTTCGTGGGCTTTTTGTTGTGCTCGGTTTCTCCTAGTCTGATCGCACTCCTCTCCATGATGATAACACTAGTGCTATTTAGATTATACTTAATCTTGTTTATCATGAGCACGCAAAGCATATTGAGATGAATTGTCACTCTATTCGAGAAGCACTGGACACTTGTATCATTTCTCTTCCTCGTATTTCCAATGACCTCCAGACCGGCCAACGCCATCAATTTTTTAATGGCAAATTAATGTTTCTTGATCTCCCTGCATCATTTTGAGGAGGGATGTCAGTCAAAGAATATTAAGGTGTGATTAGCCTATCTATTTATGGAATGATTATAGCAGTAAATATTTATGAGTTGCCGTATATTTTAGCTTTCTAGGCAGAATTGATATAATTGTTGAGATTTAGCCGTTGGCTATATAATGAGTAGAACACTCACAAAGAGATCATCGAATATAACTGACAAGTAATGCTTCCAGATTTACCTTCTCTTTTGATTTTATAGACTATTGATGTACCTTTCAGTGCCTTATCAGAACAGATCCAATTGGATTTACAGACCGAAAAAGCTCTAGTGTTTATTACTTGTAGCCTCACCTGAGACTAACAGGATCCTAGCAAGTATCAATACAAGTTTCAACAGCTCAAAATGTTGTAAAAAGCTGCTTATTATTACATGCACAAGCACAACTACAACCGATAATGTCGGTTAAAGACCGGCATTGGTTCAGTTTTAAATACTGTTCGTGTAATTTTCAATCTCCAAGGATATGACAGTCTGAGCCATCTGAGGCTCATTCATTGAAGGACTTGCATTCTCATTGAAAGAGAGTGCTGATTTTCCTAGCAAATGCTCTGTCTCTTCACTATTTTTCTGACCCCACAAGTCCTCATGGAGTGATGTTAGCCTAGAAAGCTCGTCAGATACTTCCTTCATGCTTGGCCTTTTCACACCACTGCTATTTACACATCTTTTTGCAAGCTCAGCAACCACTTCAATCTCCTCCAAGTCTTCTTCAGCTGCCTCAAAATCTAAAATCTTAAAGAGATGATTGTTTTCTAATGATGAGATGAAATCTTGAACCACGTTACGCTTCTCTCCAGACTTAGAGTTAGAGTTTGGCTTCTGTCCTGTCATAAGTTCCACAAGAACTACTCCGAAGCTGAAGACATCGCTCTTTACAGTTAAATTACCTGTCATGAGATACTCAGGATCCAGGTAGCCAAAAGTCCCCTGTATTTTTGTGGCTATATCCGTTTGGCCAGGTGAGATCAGCACTGAAGCTCCAAAATCGGCCATCTTTGCTGTTCCATCCTCGTCCAAAAGTATGTTCACCGTCTTGACATCCCCGTGAATCATTGGAGGGTTTGCTAAAGAATGCAAATATTCAAGTGCAAGTGCAGTCTCAGCAGCTACCCTCAAACGGTCTGTCCATGTTCTCAACACTTGAGACTTCTTATCATGGATGTGGTGGAAAAGAGTTCCATTTGAAATGAATTCATAAACTAGCAAAGGCACTTTGGTCTGTAAACACAGGCCTAATAGCTTGACCACATTCTTGTGATTGACTTGCAAAACCATGCCAATTTCATGCTGAAATTCCTCGTTCATTTGAGCCCTGTCTACTCCCTTAAACTTCTTGACTGCAAGTTGGGTATTATCTGGTAAAACTCCTTTGTAAACACAGCCAAAGCCTCCTTCGCCAAGTTTCTTATGATCATTGTAATTTTCGGTTGCTTTTGCCAGCTCTGCCTCACCGAAAATCCTTACTCGTTGATGCTTTAAAACCATGCCTCCATTTTCTCTAAAGTTTTTATCCTTTCTTAATTTCCTCAAAATTATATAGAGCAGCACACCGATGATCACAAGGGAAATAGTTCCTCCAGTAACTGCATCAAGATATTCAATGGAAAGAAATGAACTGCCATGATGATCAACCTAGGACAACTGGGAGTCTGGGAAGAAAACAATTGTTGATACAAACAGCACACTGCCGTGTTCTATAAGGTGCTAGAATACTTAAAAAGCTGAATTCTTGTACTAAATTCTGAAAGTATAAGCAATTTTTGGAGGGCAGGCTCCCTGAAGTCCGTTTTTGGTCAGTTTGGATGAATCCAGATTCCAACTTCATACTTCATAGACAAGCAAAATGCAATTATTTTGATTTTGAGGGGGCAGTCTCCCCTGAATCTATCTCAGGTCTAATTTCTCAGTTCTCACACTAGGAGGAGTTCATATAATTATTGTAAGTAACATATTATTAAGTCCACATATCCTATTGAGAATTTTATATAAAGAAGTGATTCTGCTGTGCTATGTTAAAAGAATCCAACATGGGGTTGCTAAAATCTGTAAGTGGGGAGAGAAATTAATCACAGGGTACGTGCAAATTTACCTGAAGCAATGGTGGCGATACCAAATCCTTGACAACCTGTTTTACCATCACCACGCATGCCCAGTGGACAACTGCATGTGTAATTTCCAGGCGTGTTCTTGCACTTTCCTTTGCAAGGATACCTTTGTCGATCAGCACACTCGTCAATATCTGTTTGAGATAGAAGCAGTAGAACCAGTAAACAAGACTTAACAAAAAATCAAAACAACGAATAAAGGACCCAACATATTATGTGGTGTGTACGATTTAATTGGAACAGTAGATTACCTTGACATCCTGGTGAAAGATAGGGGTTTCCTGTGAATCCATCTTTGCATGAACAACGATATCCTTGGCCATTCTCAGAGTAATTGCAGTTAGTATTATTGCGGCAAGCATATGAACTGGTATTCATTCGAGCCTGTTCACACGACTTTGTTTCAATGACCCATTCAATCACAACATCTGAAGCATTTCCATCTGGCAAACCCGAGAGCTGCCAATCTGAAGCCTTGAAGGTTCTTTTGTCTGCTAAAAATGCATATCCACAACGATTGAAACCTGAAACATTCCTGTGGTTGTATATGGAGCTAGAGAGAATATACAGAGACTTTAGGCCCTGGGTAATTGATGTCTGACAGCATCCTGAACCTGAGCAAGAACTCTTTTCGGCCAGGCTCACCGTTTCATCGCATAAGGAGACACAAGCAGCTCCATATGTGCCCTCAGCCGCACCGATAAGACCCATAGTATCACAGCCTATAGCTGTGAGCATGTTTTGGGTGTCTGAGAACATGTAGGGGCCCTGACCGAGACTGATAGAGAAATTAGTTTCGCTCACTTTTGCCCCTGACTGGTTGTAGCAGTCATATGCTGTGATGATGCTGACAACCATTAAGCCTTCAAGAACTGATATATTGAGAACAGGAATATTATAGAACCACAACTTCTCAGGACCATGACCATCACTCTGACTGCAATTTAGAAACAAGTACTGGTTTTCGGCGCAACTGGACTCATCAATACCGAAGGGATAGGGAACACTAACATTGCCACACTTGTCTCGGCAGCCAGGTTTCGAATCAGCTGCACTTTGATCCATTGCCGTTGCCACTGAACACAGCAGGGACAAAATCATTAGCCCAGGCACACACAACTTCAAAATCATTTTTGCTTGTTCTAGATCAAAAGCATCAAGAAACCAAGAAATATAAACAAGGCCGACAATTAGGAATAAGTTTAAATCATTGCAACTTCTGAAACAAAACCTCGATCAGTACATTTATTTACTCTAAATCACAAGGTAATTACCTTGACGACTTTGGTGTAATATTTTAGGCTGTTTAGGTGTACTGTCATTGTCTCAAAGTTTGAACAATTCAATTGAAGGAACATCATCCATCAGTTTGTGTATTATTCTATGAATTTGGAGTCATTAATCCCTAGTCAACCCGGCATCCGGAAATTTAGCTCGGAATACGTGTTTACTTAGCGTCATAGTTAAGGATCGGTACTAGACTGGATCACTGCGAAAGATAAAAGATGTTGAATTTAAGGTATCATAAGAAGTTATTATTACTAAATTATAATAATTAAACCATTATGAAATTATAAAATATAAAGAATATATATGAGTTTGCAATATTATGAATACAAGTTATTTATTTCTTTGAAAACAATCTTCTTCTTCATTTTTCTCTTTTTTATAAACTTTGTTTAATAGCTTGTGTCGAGGAATGCATACATTGATAATTGGATATTTGGCAAATAAATTAAATTAACATCATTTGAAACATTCATCATTTTATGCCTCTCTTTTTTTAATTCGAAAGAGGCCTACACTAGATGTGTTGATCAGATCATTGCATTTGGTTAATTAATCAATGATATTTATTTGATGCTGCAATTTTTTATTTTTTAAGGTTTTCTGTTCTGGTTAATAATAAATAGAATAAATTCGGAGGTCATTTTCATGTTAAGATATATTTTTATAAAATAAATATTTTAGTAATTTTTAATTTTTTGCCAGACATTATTTATACTTTTTTTCATGGGTCCATCATGAGTTAAAATCATTAAAAAATGTAACCGGTTGGAACAGGAAGCTCTGATTTTGATCAATAATCGAAAACTAATGATGAATAATATAATCCCACTAAAAAGAAGGGAAAACAAAAAAAACAAAAGGGGAGGTTGCATGCATCGTGTGGACATAAGAATTTGACTTTTGAGTTGTCACAGGCTGACAGCCAGCTAGCCTGTCCTAAATCCACAGCAGGGTTCAGACTTTGTCCACAGTCGTATGTAATATCTGATCTCAAAATTGTTGTTTCCTCTACCTGTGTCACCGTAGCTTCACAGTAGATAATTAGGCATATAACTTTTACTTCTTGCTGGTGCTAGAACTGAGCATACCAAACTCAATAGCAACTTCTGAAGCAGGACTGAATGACAACTCTCCCAGTGTACAGAAGTTTTGCTTTGGTTTCAAATCGTTCACCGGAGGAAATTAGATGGAGGTGTAGTGGAAAAACTTGCCTCACGTACTGCAGCACCATGGTTTATGTCGTGCATTGAGGTAGAGTTAGGGATAAAGTGCGACGATGCTTATGAACTCAGTGATTCGACACATGTGCCTGCATTTTGATTGACTTGAAGAGTATGATAGCAAAGAACTTGCGCATCGAAATGTTGATATCAAAAGAACATGAATGAAGATTTGTTCCCTTAATAAATACTTGAATGTAAGAACAGAAAAGAAAAACTATTAGAAAGGACCAAATTATTGAAGGGATTATTCAAGAGTTGAACAGTCTCCAGGTTTGAACTAATTAACAAGTATGTCAAATAGAATGTTCAAGAGATGCAGACAAGTACCTGGAAAATGAGCACTCCCCATCTTACGGAACCCATTTGCACCTGCAACCTTCGCTTCAGAGGTGCCAGCCGCTAAACCAAGACTCGCAACAAAATCTAACTGATTCACAGCTTGACTCTGATGTAGTGCTCCCTCCAGTATAACCCCCTCTCAACCAACCTTTCCCTGGATTGAGGAGCTATGATGGTGCCAATATCTTTCTTCGAGAGCTTGGGAAATTTGTAGGTTGTGGCATTTATAAAATTAATAGAGATAACTGTGGTTTTTAATTACAACTCAAGATTTGCATTTAATCTTCCACTTGATTCCCTTGCTAAGCTAGCAAGTACCAGATCGTTCAAGCTTATGTTGCTTCCATGCATGAATCGTGTGACCATGCAGGCAAGAAATGGGGTCAGAAATGGCAAGAAAGCCGGCTGTTTGGTTTCCTTTCTGCCTTCGTTATGTAGGCAAATAGCTGCGTGGTTTTTCTTCAAATTTTGAATTGGAAGCAAAAACAAAAACTCCAATGCAGTACTATTAGTTTCATTGTAATCCGTAATTATAGTCTTGTTTTTTTTAAGTTAAATTAACTACACAAATTTGAAAGAATAGAGATATAGAAGAAGATTTTTTTTCTTCAACCTATTCCATCTCCGATAGAAGTTCTTTAATCAATTTTGTTAATTATTCAACTTATTACAAGAATAGAGTTAAAGAAACAAGAAACTTAAATTTTAAAAGAGGGGGCAATCCGAATTTGTTCTAGATAATGACTTTTGGTGGATGACAACACTGGACATGCATAAGACCTGCTTGCAGTATTTGTTTGTTCAGATGTCGCACAGACCTGTGCATTCGTATGCATGCATGACCGTGTTAGAGAACAATTTGTTTGTGTGTGTGAACAATATCAGTCTCCATGTAATGTTCACTAGTCTAGCTCGGAGGAGGTCTCGCTTCCGATTTTCCACTGTAAGTACCTCTCCACACTGTCCAGCCCACAAAGCTCCTTCACGGTAGGCATAATGGCAGGAACCTGGAAGTTGAATGCTGGCTGCTCTATGCAACCCCATGAACGCATCTGTTTGCGGGCCTCTTTAATAGCTGCTTGTGCAGCGAAGTAAACTGAGGCTGCTAGGAGTAGTGGTGGCTCACCACAAGCTGCACAAAGCACATTCAATTCACTAATTTTGATCTATGTCAAACTATGCGAGCCTCTTCAACATGCATGGAGAAAATTATTTTGGACCTTTCACATACTCGAGAAAACATAAGAGTTGTACCTTTTGATGAAAGAACACGATTTTTGTGATGTCCACTGTTATGAATTTCAACATTGATCTGTTTCGGTATCGTGTCTATTGTAGGGATCTTATATGACCAAGTGCTGTCGGAAACCACTAATCCATCAGGGTTTGTGGTGTAATCTTCAAGCATAAGAAACCCAATTCCTTGGACAAAAGCTCCTTCAATCTGCAACCACCAAGTCTTCTTAAATAATTGGACTGTGAAGATAATCATTCATAAACATATTTTATTTTTGAAAATGTGTAGTAAATCCATACTCAGAACTGAACAGTAACGTATCTATAAAAGAAACTTTAATTCTCTAAAGGAATGGGATATGGCTGGAGGTCTAAAAGACATCCATACACATTTAAAGTGGGTAGTGCCTAGAAACAGATGCGGAAAAACATTATACTTAAGAATTGAGCTTTTGAGTTGCTGGTATCCAGCTAACCTGTCCTAAATCCACAGCAGGGTTCAGACTTTTTCCGCAGTCATAGATAATATCTGACCTCAAAATTGTTGTTTCGCCAGTCAGAAGATTCACCTCCACCTGTTTCACAACAGCTTCAAATTAAATAATTGTTAAGATAATCAAGATGATGGTGATGCGTTCTGCAAACTGTGATGATAATAAATTAACAATGACATAATTTAATATTTCATGAAGCAAGTTTGAAAATGCAAGGTCTAGGTCTCTGATTATACATTAAGAAGCACAACTTTAGTTTCCAATCATGAACCAAAGAAAATCAAAAGGTGTTCTGGACAAACTTGCCTCACTGACTGCTGCACCGTAGTTTAAGTATTGCATGGAATTCAAGTCAGGGACAAAGAAAGAATTGGCTGACAAGTTCAGAGCTTCCAAATATGCCTGCATTTTGATTGAACATACGACGGATATTGTGAAGATCTTTTTTATCTAAAGGAGCACAAATAAAGAATATAAATTTCAATATTATGTCTCATAAAAGATCAGTTCACGCTGACCCAAACCTTTCTTCTCTTAAAAGGGAGCAACTGAACAACTTGGAAATTAATAGTCATTAAAGAGACAAGTTTAGATAAAAAAAAAGTTCTTTATGTTGAAAGAAACAGAAAATAATACAAAAGAACCGCATTCACTTTATAATGTTTTCAAGAGCTGAATTTCTAAGAATGAAGTGGAAAAACAAATGTCAAGTATAATGTCTGAGAAGCATAGATAACTACCTGGGATATGAGCATCTCCCATCTCACAGAACCCATCTGCACCTGCAACCTTTCCTTCAAAGGTGTTAGTCTCTCAACCAAGGTTTTACAGCAAAGTCTAACTGCTTCACAGCTTGATTCAGATGTAGTGCTACCAGACGTAAACCCTCCTTGAATTAAACTCAGTGTATCAGATTGTATCACCCGTATTTTATCCAAGAGTACTCCTTCTCCATCACATCTGATTGCATTGAGAGCAAATGCAGCCATCTGTTTTACCTTTGTCCAGAGCCCCTGGCCCAGCTCTATCCCTCCAACTTCAACAATAACAGACCCATCACTTAGAATGCCAACTTTCCCAGGAGTTGGTCTCACCATCACTTCATGCACAACAGGCACTCGAGAAATGCCTCTTTTCTTCCACACATTACTCCGATTAAACTCTTTTACCGCTTCAGTCCTTTGATTCAAGTTTGATGACATGGCTATCTTTTCCCACATTGAAGTTAAAGAATACTCAAGAGCTTCACCTGAAGAGACATAGAACATTTTAAGGCTGTCGTATGTATGGAGATTTATGCTTCTCACAGAATCAACATCCATGGAAAGGGTGGAGGCTACATGTTCTATTACAGCTTCCGCAATAAATGATGCTTGTGTCTCCCCAGGGCCCCGCATTGCTGATTTACTTGAATGGTTTGTTTTGCAAATCTTTATATCAAAAGATAAAGCACCCCAGTCATATTTCTTAAGAGCACCCAGCATGTTATGTGGCATTGCTGGACTTATATCTGGAGATATCCCTGCATTAATCAGTATATCGAGTTGTAAGGCTGTGATTTTCCCACTATATTTGAACCCTACACTGTAAGTTATTTCCATGGGATGCCTCCCTCCTGCCATTATCATGTCAGTCTTGCGATTGAGATACATCCTGACAGGTCGTTGTAAAGTGTGTGCTGCAAGTGCACATGCTGTTGCTACCTAAAACATCACCATGTTGTTAGTACTTGTACCAGTAGTTAACATAAAGAAGTGGACAATTAATTCACTCATTAAATAATGAAGAGGACCACACATCAATAAAGATCTTCAAAAGGTGCATATGTTTGGGGTGACTCAATGTTTGTGTTTGTGAGAGAGAGAAAGGTAACTATAAATTAGTAAGAACAAAGTATTCATATCCTGCATCATCTCTTAACATTATTGAGATGGATGCATGTGAATGCAAAACTGGGTTGGATAAGAAAAGAGTGTACTTATAGAAGGTTGAGGCGGCCCTGAGGATGAGAGATTGTTTCAGATGGTTAAGTGCTTGACCATGTCCATTATAATCTATGGATGAGCTAGTGTATTAAATGTGATTAGATTCTTGTAGTAAAGGCAAAGAGGAAAGTCATGAGGAAAATTATATTGGATGAAATGGCAGAAAAATCAGTGCCGTAAGAACTCAATAGAAATTGTCTCAAAACATAACAAAATGAGAGAAGAGGATTCATAAACATAACCCTGTGAGTTGTCGCTATATAATATTTGCAACAGAATCTAGAGTGTATAGAAAGATACTCACAGGAATGGATTTTAAAGCCTTTCCACCAAAGCCTCCTCCAACCCTTCTTGTAATTACACGCACATTATGCTCAGGAAGACCAAGACATCTTGCAATTGTAGAATGTGAAAACTCAGGGCATTGACTGGAACTGTAAACCACCAAGCAGTTGTCTTCATCAGGCAAAGCAAGAGCACTCTGATTCTCCATATAGAAATAATATTGTGATCCAAGTTTCATCTGACATTATAATTCAGCAGAAAATTTGAAATGAATGCATATCCTAATAGCTGAAAGATGATACTAGAAGAAAAATAAGTCAGTTTACTAATTCACTTGTGTTTATGTCTTAAAGAGGAATATTTTCTTTCCTTCCCCTACCTTAGCAGAGAGAATCTTATGATCAGCTTCGGCCATTCCTTTTGATGCATCTCCAACTTGTTTGGGGTAGAAGAAAGGAGGGACCTCAAAAAAGCTAGATCTCTTAACAGCTTCTTCCAGTGTTAAAATAGGTGGTTCTAGATTTTCCATGTCATAATCTACCACGACTAGGTTTGATGCCACATCTGCATGTTTCTGTGTATCTGCAACCTATCAAAGTGAATTTAGAGACCCGATCAGGAACTAATAGCCCCCATGATCCGGTAGCATACTTTAATAATGACTCTGTAACAACATCAACGGTAAATTAAAAAAAAAACAAAATAAAAGGATATATTACAGATTACCACTAAAGCAATACGCTCTCCAGCATACCGAGTCATCTCATCAGCAAACAAAGGTTCGGCACCAAAAATGGATTTAGAACCTATGTTCTCCCCATCTTTCGGAATATCTTTGAAACAGATAAGTGCAGCAACCCCAAATGGTAGTGATTTAGACTTGAATTTTATACTTTTGACCTTAGCAAAAGGCTTTGTACTATAAATGAATGCTCCGTATAGACAATTCATCGGAGAGGGAATGTCATCCACAAAAATAGCCTCACCTGCAGAAGTGATAGGATGAGTAAGTTTTGCATCTTGCTTCTTGAAGATTTGCAGCTAGAAATCAATGCAGATGTTTAAATATGAAGTAGATCAAACCAACACAAACAATTTCACAAATTTAAAATGTTTGCTGGCACAGGAGCAGAGAGATAACAAATACAAACCAGAAGCTTGAAGGGCAGCTCCGGATTTTTTCACTGGCTCACCAACAGGATGATACTCCTTGGTTACTTCAAACACGTGTTTTGATAATGAAAGCAAAGTTGGGACTTTAACATGATCAAGCTGGTCGTGTTTCTGTTTTACTTCGTCAACAGTGAATATTGTTGCACTACCATAGTTATCCAACCAATGGTTAGAAATTTTAGCAACATTGTCTATTAAGGGACCAAGAAAGTCAAATAAAAAACCAACAGCCAGGCTTGACCTATACGCAGAGCTTGTTGTGCCATCTTCAGGTACCACAGAGGCTCCAACTAATTTAATACTCTCATACAGAACATCAAGAGTTAATTTTTTTCCTGTTAAAAATTCCTCAACTTCCCTTGCTCTAATTGAATGTCTGGTTCCATAGGCACCAAAAGCCAACATGCATTTGTTTAGAGCAATTGCCCCGGAAGATTTCCAGCGACAAACTTCAGCCAAAAAAGCAGCATTTAAATAGGGCAAGGCATTCCCAAGAGGTCGGGGTGCAGCTCGATAGGTTTCAAAGAAAATCTTGCAATCCTTTTCAGAAGAATCATTCTTAATTGGTTCCCATTTTGGGATTTTAACACTTGTAAGTATACTTTCTGAATCCAGTGGAGGCCTTTCCAGAAAATCCTCCAAGGAAAGCTTTTCATGCATGGTATCAGTTATTATATTCACAAATGAACCAGCTGCAAGAAGTATCGTTGCAATATCTGAAGGAAAACAATTCTTCTGTGCCATCATTAAATTCCCCCCCACACTACCTGTATTTCGAACAAATTGAGTGGCTATTTTTTCCATTTGGACTGCAATTTTTTTGAACACCATCTCACTTTCTGATAGAAACTCGCCATTACTCTCTGTCTTCAAAGCTTTGATGGCTTTAGAAATAGTAACAGTTGCCCCAATTTCAATCCCTGTATGATCTTTCCCAATAATTGAAAGCTCAGGAACATAGCAGAGATTAATGTAATTGTCGTAGTGTTGTAGATCCTTATAGTAACCCATACCTGTGTTACCAGCCACTAGTTTGATCCTGGCCCCGTTGTTGCCTTTAATGGCTTTTAATAGGCTCTGGAGCTCCTTAACACTGACAGGATTGTACCAAGAGGACTTTTGAGAATCCAAAAGAAAGGAAGATTTGATTTCACATTTAAGAAATTCAGGGAAAGTACAAATCTCGTTATTATGGTCATATGAAGGTAACCTACTTATCTTTACATCTGGACTTTCTCCCTTCTTCCAGAAACAATTTAATCCCAAATCCTCCATATCAACATCAGCTGCAAAACTTTTGCATGCATCTGCAATGGATCGATACCCGGTACAGCGACAAAGGTTTCCTGCAATAGCCTTTTCAGCTTCAACAGCTGTCAACTTGGAGAATCCTGGAGAGGGTTTTGGCCTATCAGTCTTTTCAGCATTAACCAGGGCCCCAAAGAGTGAAATGCACATTCCAGGAGTACAAAAGCCACATTGAGAAGAATGGAAGCCAGCAAACCTTTGGTGAATTGAGTGGAACCCATCTTTGCTATTTCCAAGGCCTTCAGTTGTTGTAATCGCGCATCCATTTACACTGCAAAGCAGTGTCAGACATGAGCTTACTGTAAGATCTTCAACTTGATCGATCACAGGATCATACTTGGAGAGTAGAACAATACAAGCACCACAACCACCTAAAAACCATAAATTTGAAAACATATTGAGAAGCCATATAACTTTCAAATGCTTTAATTCCACTCAAGTAATCGATGTTCTGACATGAACTAACAGATTCGTCTTTATCCTCCATTTGGTTGCTGTGAAAACCCAAGCAGACTTACAATAAGTGATTGAGTTTGAAATTTACGGCATGCAAAATCTAATAGGCCAAGTGGTTTGTCTTTTTTTTATTTTCTTCTCATTTTCTAGAGAGAAGAATGAGAAAGTATTTATATACTGAAACAAGCAAGAAGTACCACCAAATCGCAAACAAGAATATGAACAATACAACAATTGCAACACAGGAAAACAAGAACCAAAGATGAAGTTGATTCAAAAGATTTTATAACAGCAGCAAGCATTCTGAAAACAAAGTTCCAAGCTTTGTATGCATTCACATAACTTGCAAGCTTGAAAAATCCAGATGATTAAGTGTAATAAATTTTGGCTGTGGCCATGTCTTAAATAGTGATAATAGTGCAAGACTAGAGATTTTTAGTATTCTCTCCCTATGTTCTCTCAGCAATCTACAGCAAACAAACAAGAATCGAAACCATGGAAAACGAATCAACCCATTAAGGAAATCTTCTCAATTACAAATAAACTAACAAGCAAACCCATTTCCTCAAAAGTATCAACAGTTCATAAGTCAAGAACATTCTAATCACAGCTGCAACCACAGTAAAAAAATCAGGCAACAAAGTAAACATTAGTACAATATAATTCAGCATTCAAAGTAAGAAAATTCCACATGCATATAAGCAAAACATGATGTTAAAATCCCAGATTGAAACCCAACAGTGCCTCACTTATCAAATCTGTTAACAATGTAGGACAAGACGTGCTCTTATGGGTAAAGAAAGAAACAGAAAGAAAGATGATACCTTCACCACAACCAAGCTTGACACCCTTGAAAGGGGTCTGTGTACGCAAGAATTCAAGCAAAGTCATTGAAGGGTCAACACTTGAAAGCTCAAACCTTTGTCCATTAACAGCAAAAACCAGACTTTTCGTTTCTCTTTCTATCTGCTCCTCTTCCATTTTATGAGACTCTGTTTTTTGTGTCTGCGTCAGTTCGTGAGGTAGACACATAAAAGACAGCGAGCGCATAATAAGCTCGCTGACTAGCTCACTGTCCTTTTAGAAACACTGAAATTTTAAGGCCCGTTTGTTTGGCGGCGTAAAGTATTTTCTTTTGAAAATAAATTTATGAAAAGTAAACTATCATTTAAATATAATTTGGAAAATATTTTTTAATATTATGTTATATAATAAAAAATAAATTTAAAAACAGCTTATTAATAATTTTTTAAAAACTTTATTAAAAAAATAGAGACCAAGACTCACATATAAAAATATTGAATAATGATGAAATTGAAAAAAAAATAATTTTTATAAATTATTTTAAATAAAAATAAATAGTAATTAAAAGAATGAAGACCGAACCATACACATAAAAAATTGAAAGATGATAAAAGTGAAAAAATTTAATTTCAAAAATTATTTCAAATAAAATAAATAACAATAAAAAAAATATGAACCAAATATGATAGATAAAAAAATTACATTAGGATAAAAGAAAATTAAATAATAAAAAAAAATATGGGGATCAAAGTTAGTATAAAAATCAAGTTAAATCAAATTCTAATGGATTAAATTGAAGAAAGAAAATCAAAACATTATATATATATATATATATATATATAAAAAGATTAAGGACTAACATTGATATAATTAACAAATAACAAGATATTTTTTAATTTCTCACAATTTCTGAAAAGTGTTTTCCACCCAAATAAAATAAAAAATCTGAAAACTAAGTTAAATTTTCTTTCAACTGAAAAATATTTTTTATTGAATTTTTTAAAAGTAAACAAATACAAGAAAGTAATTTATTAAGAAATCTTGGATAAAAAAATTATTTAAGATTGTTGATTTCATCCTTAACACTTAATTTTCTTTATAGTTGATTATTATATTGATTCAAAGCATCCAAAATATATTATTTCTTTATAATTTTCTCATCAGAATTAATAATGGGTGCAAAATTTAAATAATTTTAATTATTCAAACTATTCAAGATGTAATTCAAATAAATTTTATTTCTTTGAATCTAGATTTTATAATAAAAAAAATCTAAATAATAATAAAAATCTCCAAATGATAACTTTTACTTGAATAGGTCACAATCAAACTACAATATAAAAGCTTTATATTATGTTTTAATATTATAACATCAATATTCATTTTCATTGTTATTAAATTCGGAATGGATTCGCTAATTAACTCAGAATTTGAACTAATTTAAATTTATGAAAAAAAAATAACTTAATAGGACTCAATCAAAACTTAAATGAGTTTTGTGGGGACTCAATCAAAACTTAATAGGACTCAATCAAGCATAACCTAATCGAGAACAAAACGATCACTGGCGAAGATTCGAAGGATAATACTGCTTTCACGAACTGGCCAATAACAGTCAGTCAAGGGAATTTTGTGGGGACAGTGATGGGTGCCTGTCTGCACCAGGACAAAAATGACAATAAAGGTATAATTCATGGTGCTGGGCTAAGGACTGGTGGCTTTTTAGAACAATATGGTGGCCACCAAGTTGGATGGGTTCACACTTCACTGCACTTGTTGCTATCCATTAGCGGTAAATAAAAAAACTAAAAAAATTAAATTTAATTGAACCCAAACAAAAAAAATTGAATCAAATTAAAAAACCGAGTCAAATTGAAAAAAAACCGAGTCAAACCGGTTTGAACCAGTTTTTTTTTCTAAAAAACCGAACCGAACCGAAACCGGTCGGTTTGAACCAGTTTCGGTTCGGTTTCGGTTTTTTTTAAATTCGGTTTGGTTACTTTTTTATATAAAAACTGAACCGAAAATGATCACTCCTACTACCGATAAAGAGATTTTATTGTACTTTATTTTATTAAAATTAATTATTTTTATGATTTTGAATTGTTTTGATTTATTAATATTAAAAATAAATTTAAAAAAATATATATTATTTTGATGAATTTTAAATAAAAAATATATTTAAAAAATAACCACTACAATATTCTCAACATCAAACAATAAAAAAAACAATAAAAGTATGCAGTAACTAAAGCAAAAGAGACGTGAGCTGTAGCACAAAGCAGTGGGGTAGATTGTCAAGAAAATTACTTGTAACGAATCTGATTAGTTTTATTTTTTATATCTGATATATTTTTAGGTAATTTATTATAATTTTAATATATTGATGTTAAAATAAAAAAATTATTATATTAATATATTTTTAAATAAAAAATATACTGCATCATATTATCAAACACATATTAAATTTAGTATTGCAGTTGATAGAAATCTGAAGATGAGAAAATAATAATTATTTTATAAGAGCAAAAAGGAAAAATTTATAGAAGAGTGTGGCTAGTTTAAGGAAATGTGATGTCATATCGAGGATGTGAATACCACGTGGAATGTGATAGGACGACGCATCATTTTTTAATTCATTCTGTGCATATAATGCTCGAAACAAGCCCACATGCCAGGGGAGATGGCCAGCCCTTTTTTTCGCCCTTTAACTATACCGGGTAAGGGTATTGTTATTAAAATTACAAGTTTACTTGTAAAATTATATAATTTTATAAATTAATATATATCTAATATATAAAATTAGATTAAAAACTTAAAAATTAGTAAAATTTAACTCGTGCAAAATTAGAAAAATCAGTTTGATTTTACGAGTTTATTAAATTTATGATATGAATCAAGTCAGGTTTGAATTTGGCATTAAAATGCATGCTGACTAGTTTTGCAAGATCAAGCATATATCTTAAACCATAGAATGGATCAAGATGAAATTTTACAGGAAAATACTAGACACGTGAAAATATACTGTGGTAAATTGTCAAGTCAAATGGAGTCCGGGAACATATATTTCAGATAATCAAAGTTAGTACATGAATCTTATCAAATCTGTCAAACTAGACAGTCATGTACTATGTGGGACATATCTGGATCTACAGGTGGAAGTTTGTTGTGATTTAAGTTGTGCTAGAAACTAGACATCTCAAGCTTTCTAACTATACATGGTAGATCCAGTAATTCATCCAGACAAGAGAGAACGACGTGTTTGAAATCATGACTGAAATCTACCCAGAATGTGCGAAAATTAGAGATTCTACCTACATAGAGGAATTTTAGCATAAACATTTTGTTTTTATTATCCTATTTTATTTATTTATTTCATGTTGGATAATTATTTTTAATTTAGGTTTGTTTTGTCGCATTAAACATTATTCAGGGGTTTATTTTATTTATTGAACTTTTGTTAGTTAATTACTAGTTCAGACTCATTTGCTTGCAACCCAAAATGAGTCCATTAAGACTTTGTGTGATGGGAACAACCAAGTTGTCACCAGGTTCTTGTGTACTTCATACCATTCAGTGATTCCCCATGTATTAGGAAGTTTTGTTCTAAGATATTTTATTTTTCTGTGTCATTAATTTCTTAATTCATACTATTTATCTCTCTCATTTTATTTAGATCACTTATTGATTATAATATTGATGACTCTCTTTATCAGATTTTAATATAATTTAATTTCTTGGCTGGAATTGTCAATATATAATTAATTAAAAAAGTTTTTTTATAATTTTACGATCCAAGTTTATATTGTATTTTTCATGTCGTGTTAAAAAATATTTTTGACAACCTTGATTTAAGGTAATTGGATGGCTTTTTTTTTACATGCCAGTTTACATCAATGAACTAATAATTAATCTTAGTGGGTGTTTAAGACAGTGATAATAATTGTTTTTAAAGTATTTTTTGTTTGAAAATGCATCAAAATAATATATATATATATTATTTTTATAATTTATTTTTAACATCAACACATTAAAACGATACAAAATCACCATAAAAAATAAATTAAAGCAAAAAAAGATTTTAAAAAATTTTAAAAACTCCGATTGATACTTCTCTCAAATACCTCCTTAGTATCCTTATAAAACCTGGTGTAATACAATGAATAATCCGGTGATTTAGAGCTTACTCTAAGTTAGATTTTATATCAAATTTATTTTTTTAGTAAGTCTTTGACTATCCTAACAAAGATGATAAGATCTTATCATTAGATATAGTGCATGTATGCAAATCCATATCCAAGTAAATTCTAAAAATTGAGTCGATGGCATGCCGATAGAAAACAAGAGGCTTATCAATGATCATTGGATACTAATGTCATTTTTCTCTTATGCATTTGGTTGAAATTTGTTTTTTTTTAAGATTTAAACAAGAACAAATTCACTAACATATTACCTCTTTGATCGAATAATTATTATTAATGTAATCTTCAAAAACGTTTGCCTCCAAAAAAAGATTAATACTATTCATTATCAAAATTTATAGTGTATGGTAACATAATTATTTGAAAATTGCATAATTCATCCACCTCAGTACTTACTCCTCAGAGTAACAACAGTTTTCTCCTACTTTCCCTATTAAATTTCACCTTCAAATTTATGTTTGTGAAAAAAAAAGCACATTAATTTGATTTTCTTCCCTTGTGTCCCCCTAAAGAAACAAGGAAAAATCATACTTGCTTTACTAAAAAGAAAACTAAACCATGGTCAACCAGGCCTGAGTTATGGGTCGGGTTGATCATTGTCTCAGGTCAACATAAAAATAAAAATGGTTATTATTATAGTTTTAAAACTCGATTTGAGAGTCGATCCAGGGCCAAGTCTAGATCACATGTCACGTTAATCATTGACTCGGGTCAACATAAAGATAAAAAAAATTATTATCATAGTTTTAAAACTCAGCTTCATAGTCAATCAGGGGCCAGACGTGGGTCACGAGTCGAGTTAACCATTGACCTGGGTTAACCTTGGGATAAAAATCAAATTAAATAAAATTTAAAAAAAATAGTAATTAAAAAAATAAGAACCAAATCTGATATTAACAACAAACCAAATCAAATTTCAAGGGCTGAAATTGAAAAGAAAAATATAGCAACTAAAAGATTAAAGGTCAAATCTAATATAAAAATCAAATAAACTTAATTTAAATGGATAAAATTGAAAAGAAAAATTAATAAAAAAAGAATTTAAAAAAAATCAAAGATTAATAAAAAAAATAAGGACTATAACTGAATTAAAAATAAAATGGGAGGACTCATTTCTTCTTTTTTTGTTGGGCCAGTGGCATCTCGAGAGAGAAAAAGAAGGAGAAATAAAAAACCCAAGCACCGCCAAACCATTGAGAACCATGATACACGCACCAGCCCAATAGAAGAGTCGCCACTCGTCAAATCTGGTGACATAGTGATTAGGCTTTTTTGGCCACTGGAGTTGAATGTGGTGGCTTTTCCCCACGCACAAACACATTCTTTTCAGACATCTGATACTTTTTTATATCAATTTTATACCTCTAAAAAGACCAAACTAACCCTCATTCACATTGTTTATAGCATAAAAACCAGGATAAAAAAATCCAAAAAACCCTTAGATGGGTCTATAAAATTTTGTATATAATGGTACAAAAGTAATTACACTATATATAACAAATGATTTTACAGAAAAACCCTTCCATGGTAGTCCAAAATGTTTTGGCTATAAGGGTTTGGTAGTAATTACATTATGCAACCAAAAACAAAATGACAAAATAACCCTTCAATGCAAGTTATTTTTTGGCTTTTTCTAAGGATATTATAGTATTTTCACTATTAATTTTTTGTTTGAAAAGACTTATTTAAAAAAATAAAAAATAACCATTGTATCCCTATGAAAAGACAATCCTACATCCTAAACCAAGACTAAATTTTTTGTGAATGAAGGGGTAAAATAGTTATTTCACTATAGCAATCCTCAATAATTTACGTCTATGGCTACAATGAAATGACTATACCCTATAGAATTTATATGAATATGAAATGTACTTTATAAATCAAAGCATATTCCCAATAAAAAATTGCTCTTTTTATTTTTTTATGGTTTTGAGCACATTTATTAAATTTATTAGGCTTGATGGGTTGATCTGATTTTAAAAAGAAAATAAAGAACTTAACCTAGTGTAATCTGATTGACCAAGTCAACTCTTGAGTTAACTTTTTTAATTTTTTAAAAATGATATCAATTTAATTAACTCGGGTTAATTTAAATAACTCATAACCCGAGCTTGGAGTACTAGATTATTAGCCACACAAAATTTCATTATTATTTGATATTATTTTAATATTTTAAAAATATTATTATTTTAATTAACTTGAGTTATCTTAATCACCTCATAACCTAACCTAGTTTGAGCTGGGCCGCGCAAAGTTTCATTAGTATTTGTTTTGAGAGATTGCGTGATTATTCATATATAACCAATGTCTTTAAAATGTTTCGTTTTTCAAAACTCTAGTTGACTTCTCCTTGCAACTATATGTCTATGATGTGATTTTGACTCTCTCCTTTCTTTTAGCTAAACCCTAAAAGAAGTTTTGCCTTTGCCTATGCTTGAAGTGACCAACTCTATGTAATCAGATAAAGATTTGGAAGGAATAAATGGTAAGAAATCCATGCAACTACACAAAGAATAACATCGTCCGAAGCAAAACATGAACATAAAACACAAGGCTTTTAATCATCAGATTAATTATATATAAATTCTCTCCTTTGTATGCATAAAAAAACAAAGAATTATATAGTTCTTCTCCCCTCATCAACATATATCAGAACAAATTCCAAAAACAAACCAAGGATAACGAATGGAGTCAAAGCCAAATGGTAATGCAGCTGCTGCACGTGTTCATGAAGAGTTTGAACCATCAACAGACTGGATACGGGAGCCAGGAGCTGACACTCTGCGAATCTATTTACCAGGTCTTTGATTCTTTTTTCTTTTTTTTTTCATTATCTCCAGTTTAATTTTTATTTTCATAATCCCCCATTCTAATGCAGTGCAGTGCAGCGGATGTAGACATAGTTGAACCATGTAAACTATGGTGTCTTGAGGGATTTTTTCTTTTCTTTTCTTTAGTTATATATGCAATTCTTAACACAAAATTCCATAGAAAATCAAATCTAACATTCTGCTTGTCATCTTTCTGGTTTTCCTACAGGCTTCAAGAAAGAGCAGCTGAAAGTTCAAGTAACCTCATCGCGTGTTCTAAGGGTCAGCGGAGAACGCCAACTGAGTGGGAATAGATGGAGCACTTTCCGCAAGGAGATTCCTATCTCATCAAATTATGACACCAATGAGATTGCTGCAAGGTTTGAAAAGGGAATCCTTTATGTGAAGCAACCTAAAATAATTGTTCCAGATGCTCCTAAGCCACAGGAACAGGCGCCATCGCCTGTGGAAGCATCGAAGAATGATCAGAAGCCAGCACAGGAGAAGGCACAGCTGCCTCCAATACAAGCCCCAGGTAAACCTGAACAAAAGTCGTCATCAGTTGAGGGAAAAGTGGAGCCACCCTCAGAATCAGCTACCAAGCCTAAAAAACAACCACAGGAAAAGCCCGCAAGTGAGCAGCAACCTGAAGATCCTGTTGCAAAGGTTGGCATGGAGAAACAAATGGGCGGCAAGATTGAAGGAGCAGAAGATGATAATCTTTCACCGAGGACACCAAGGAAGGAGAAAGATCCTGTGAAATATGAATGGAATGAGAAGAGCACTAGAAATGGGCAAGATGAAGCAAAGGGAATTGCCACAACAAGCAAAAGTTCTAAACCTGAAAATCTTGTTGACTCTAGCCTTGATTCTACAAACTTGGTTAAAGAAAAAGCAGAAAAAGGACTCCTAAGTGGAACTGAGAAACTCAGAATGGAAAGTTACAAGAAGGATTTTAGTGTTTTGGTCATGGAAATGAAGAAGCCAAGAACATTGGTGAACCTGGTTCTGGTTATTTTATTTATTACGGTACTAGGGATATATGGAAGGAATGCAATCAGATCCCCCAAGAAATCTGATAATTAAGTCTTTTCATCTGTATATTAATCTATACAAATTGTAACTACGTCTGCATTCAAATAATAAAATCCCACCCCGAAAAAAATATTAATGATTCATATATTTGAAGAACAATCAGGATTATGTTTAGGCTAATGGAAACGCCATTAAAATTGTTACAAAATCATGAACAAAGTTTATGAATTGGAAGAATTGTTACAGTACATGGAACAAGGAGGTACTCTAAGAAGTTTTTCAGAATCATGAACTAAAACGAAGTAGAGAATGGCATTCTCTGCATGTTTGGAGTAATCTCCAGGGTGTTTGGAAAATTGGAAGCATTAAGCAAGCAGAAATTGTTCAAAACCATAAATTGGATTAGTTTTAAGAATGTTTAGGTCCTTAGAATAACCTTATCAGAGTGTTTTCCATAAAAAAAACAGCTTTAAAACTGTTGCAAAACTGTAAAATTGGATCAACCATCGGGGGCATCTTCAGTATTGTTCTGACATAATTTTGAAGCCAATATTCATATACTATGTGTTGCTACCCAATTTTTGATCCATATTTTGATAAATTTTCAGAAAAAACCAAAAAAATAGCAAAAAAACAATGAAAACCCCAAAAAATACATTTTTGATATATTTGCATCGTTTTAGCATTTTCAACGTCATCTTAAAAGAATTTAAATTTTCAAAGGTATTTGGAACGCGTTCAACTTTTAACGCGTAAATTTTATAATCACTGATTTTCCTTGTTAAGTTGACGTTGATATTGCTCGCTTTCAAAAATACAAAAAAATAAGAAAAATCAAAATTTACAAAAAAAAAAAGAAAAAAGAAAAGAAAAGGAAAAAGTTGAGGGACTAGTTTGAAAACCTAGCAAAACTTTTCCTATAAATACTATGCTACAGTGAAATAAAAGAGGGAGAGAAATTGACCCGGAAGAAAATTTTTGGGGGGAGAGTGGAGAGAATTCGGAGGATTTTGAAAATGGGGAAACACAAATAAACCCTAAAAACTTTACTCATCTAGAGGGGGGCCGCCGCCCCCATCTTCTTCGATTTTTCTTCTCCCGAAACCCCACAAAAGAGAGGCCCCCTCCCTTGGCAAAAAACAAAGACAAGCCGCCGACCCGCTCTCCCTTTTGAAGCCAAAGCAGAGTCGCCGTCCCTGCATGTTTTAAACGAACCCCTCCCATCGCCATTTTCTCTGCAAAACCAAGGACCCCTCACGCTCTCCTTCCATCTCCAACAGAGCCGTTCCCCGTCTCCTTAGACCCACGGTCTCACCAACCGGCCAGGAGCAGCGTCTCCTTCCCCATCAGCGGCGTCAGTTTCCCCCTTTGGTCTCAAGCTGTAGCGACCAAAACAGGCACCGTCTCCAGCTCCTGCGCCACAACAACACCCCAGCGCCACCGTCAGCTCCAGCATCGCCGAGGCCAACCACCATCGACCGGCCAACAGCAGCATCCCTTCTCCAGCAGCTCATTACAGAGACGAGGAGGAAATGAGAAGGGAGGCCGAAGAACAGTGAAGAAGGGGCAGAAAACCGAAGTTTGGGTGGGCGCCGATCTCACAACCATGGCAGCGGTGCACAACACCGCCGTTGCAGAAATGAAATGGGAGGAGGAAAGTTGCCGATCCAGCCATCCACACGCCTAGTCTGCTGGCGGCGCGTGCAACGCCCGGCTCCAGATTTGGCAGATCTGAAGGAAGAGAAGCCGGACTGAAAACAAAGAAAGAAAAGCTACAACAGACTTGCTTGCTGTGTTTTTGGTTGTTTTGCAGGTAACGGTGGTGCTCACCGCCTGCGAAGAAAGGAAGAAGGGAGGAAGCCATTATGGATCTCCGCTGCTGCCCGGACTTCGCGGCGGCGCGTGAAACCACTCGCTGCCAGTGGCAGCGGCGCGTGGAGGAGACGCGCCGCCACTGCTCCACAGTGCCTGAGGACCTCCTATGCAGTTCCTGGACATTTTAGGGACCTTTTTGTAATTGTTACATGTTTGAACATGTATTTAATTTTCTGTGAAATGTTTTTTTATCTTATGTTATTCTGTAAACATGTAACAGAATGAGTATAGTAAAAAAGTAGTGGTAGTGGGTGTTTTGTATTTTTTATGAATGTTTTCTTTTATTGTTAAAAATAAAATAAAAAGAAACAAAAATAATTAATTGTTTAGTTTGAATATGGTTAAATATCTTAAGGACAAATAAAATCGTGTTATATTTTCCATGAAAATGTAAGAACATGTTTCTACATATATTCTAGGATTTAATAACTGATTTATTAAAACTTTAGAATTTAATTAATATTTCAAATGTTCAAATCACATCAAATCGCAAAGCAGCTTACCTCAGGTAGGGTGTGCTAGGGGTGCTAATACCTTCCCTAGCCACAAACAGTCCCTTACCCTTGAATTTCTAACAACGACCAGTAAATCCGGGTTTCCTAGTAACCTTCAATGAAATACTAGGTGGCGACTCTCAAAGAACCAATCAAGCAAATCAGATGAAAAATCGCTGAATCGCCGCTCGGGGGACGTGCGACACTATGAAAAGTGTTCAGTAAATCGGAAGCATCCTAAATATTGTTTCTGCAGGTTTTAAGAGACAGCAACTAAAGTTTCTGGTAACATCAACTCGAAAACTCAGGATCATGGGAGAATGCTCTCGTGGTGACAATTAATGGAGCCATTTTCACAAGGAGCTTCCTATTCCATCATATTATGAAGCTAGTCAAATCAGTACAGAGTTTAGGGGTGGCCTTACTTCAAGTCAAACACCCCAAGAAGATTTTGTAAGTGCAGCTGACCCAGTGCAGGAAAATTATGCAAACGCATCCGCATAAACTGCAGAGCCTCAAAAGCCCAACAACAAAAAACCACAATATCAGGTTGCTCAAGAAGTTCCTTCAAAGAACTAGATCAATGAACCAACTAGTGTAAAAAATTGATGGGGTTGCAAACGGTTCTGCAACTGAGGCTAAGATTCATGTTACACCAAAGACTTCAGAGGATTGGAAGAGTGATCGTGGCTTGGTTGAAGCAGAAAATAACACTAGCACAAGTGACCAAAAGCGTGAAAATGAGGGCCGCTTGGTCCAGAATGCTGCCAAGATGCACCAGGAAGAAGAAACTGCTGCTGTTAGTGGTAGTGATAAATTTAAACTAGCATATCATAAGCAGGTTCTTGGAGGTTTGGTTGAAGAGATGAAGAAACCAAGAAAATCAACAAACTTGGTCACGACTGCTGGTTTGTTAATCCTGGTGCTTGGATGTGTTGATACCCAATTTTTTACCCATATTTTTGATAAATTTTCAGAAAAATAAAAAAAATAAAAAAAAACAATGAAAACCTAAAAAAATGCATTTTTGATATATTTGCATCGTTTTTAGCATTTTCAACGTCATCTCAAAAGAATTTAAATTTTCAAAGGTATTTGGAACGCGTTCAACTTTTAACGCGTAAATTTTATGATCACTGATTTTCTTTATTGAGTTGACGTTGATATTGCTCGCTTTTAAAAATACAAAAAAATAAAAAAAATCAAAATTCACAAAAAAAAAAAGAAAAGAAAAGAAAAGAAAAAATGAAAGGACTAGTTTGAAAACCTAACAAAACTTTTTTTTAGAAATACCATGCTACAGTAAAAAGGAAAAGGGGGAGAAAAATTTTACTGAGGGCGCGATGAAATTTTGTGGGAACAAAAGAAAAAACCCTAACCTAAATTTATCTACAGACAAGCCGCCGCCCACCCCCGGTCGGCTTTCAGTTTTTTGGTCTGAGAACCAGTAGAAAGTGGGGCTCTCCATCTTCCCTGCAAAAACGAGAGAAAACCCACAAATACAGAGAAGCAGCCGCTACCCCTTCTCCCCTGGGTCTTGGCAAAGAAACCAGAGAAACCCTCCTTGTGAAAAAACGGAGAGCCATCTCTGCCAAAAAAAATGGAGTCGCAGACAACCTTCCCCTTCAACCAGCGGCCGGCCCTATCTTCTCCCCATTTTCCCTACACACAAGACTCTCCCAGCCAAGCCAAGGAGAAACAGCCGCTGCGCCCTCCTTTATCAAAAAACAGAGGACCCTCTCTCCCAAAACCAGAGGCGACGATCCATTTTCCCCCTCTGCACACAGAGCTCTTTTCCTCTGGTTGCTCCCAAAAAACCAACCAGCCACTCTCTTTCTCCTAGGCCGCCACCCCTTTGCCTTGGGAAAGAAAACCAGAAAAACCCACACAAAATACAGAGAGGCCACCTTCTCCCCTTAGCCTTTTCATAACCCTCTCTCGGCCACCTTCTCCACTTAGCCTTTTCATAACCCTCTCTCGGCCACCCACACAGCGGACAGACCCAGCTGTCTCTCCTTCAACCGACTACAAGCAGCACCACAGAACAGCCTCATCTCCCCCGACCAGAGAACGGGCAGAGCCGTTTCCCATCTCCTCTGACCCACGGCTCCCGCTTCAGCCAGCGGGTCTTTCCTTCCTCAGCCGCCGAACAGCCTCCAGCGGCAGCAACAACCCAGCAGCGCCCACAGACCGGCAGTCCTTGGTCATGCCACCGGCCACCTGAAACAGAAGAGGAAACAAAAAACTTGCGGAGATGCAGCAGACATGAAAAGGAGAAGGGGGAGAAGCAGATCCGAAAACAATGAAAGAAAAATCAACTGTTGTTGCGTTTGTGGTTGTTTTTGCAGGTCGCCACCGGCAAGGAAAGTGAAGAGGGGAGGAAGCTATAAACGAGCCCCCGCTGGTTGATTTTGCGGCCGCGCGTGAGCCCACGCGCCTCCAGTGACGGCCGCGCATGGGGAGACGCGCCGCCACTGCTCCACAGTGCCTGAGGGCCTCCTCTACTGTTCCTGGACTTTTTAGGGACTTTTCTTGTAATTTTTAGATGTTTGAACATGTATTTAATTTTCTGTGAAATGTTTTTTTTTAGCTTATGTTATTCCGTAACATGTAACAGAATGAGTGAATGGTAGTGGGTGTTTTGTTTTTTTATGAATATTTTCTTTTATTGTTAAAAATAAAAAAAAACAAAAAGAATTAATTGTTTAATTTGAAAATAATTAAATATCTCAATGATAAATAAAATCATGTTGTATTTTCTGTAAAAATATAAGAACAAGTTTCTATATTTATTTTGGGATTTAATAACTGATTTATTAAAGCTTTAAAAATTTGACTAATATTTTAAATTTTCAAATGACATCATAAATTTTCAAATTACATCAAACCGCAAAGTAGCTTATCTCAGGTAGGGTGCGCTAGGGTGCTAATATCTTTTTTAGTTACAATCAGTTCCTTATCCTCGGATCTTTGATGACGACCAGTAAATCCGGATTTCCTAGTATTTATCAATTCAATACTAGGTGGCGACTTTCAAAGAACTAATCAAAATGAAAAATTATTGAATCGCCACGCGGGTGACGTGCGACAGGATGCTGTTTGTTAATCCTGATGCTTGGGATGCATGCATGTTCACAACACCATCAGGTTTAATGGAGAATCTGAGAACTATGCCTATGCTTGAAGCGACCAACTCTATGTAATCAGATAAAGCATACTTGAAACCATGGAAACAATTTGGAAGGAATAAATGGTAAGAAATCCATGCAACTACACAAAGAATAACATCGTCCGAAGCAAAACATGAACATAAAACACAAGGCTTTTAATCATCAGATTAATTATATATAAATTCTCTCCTTTGTATGCATAAGAAAACAAAGAATTATATAGTTCTTCTCCCCTCATCAACATATATCAGAACAAATTCCAAAAACAAACCAAGGCTAACGAATGGAGTCAAAGCCAAATGGTAATGCAGCTGCTGCACGTGTTCATGAAGAGTTTGAACCATCAACAGACTGGATACGGGAGCCAGGAGCTGACACTCTGCGAATCTATTTACCAGGTCTTTGATTCTTTTTTCTTTTTTTTTTCATTATCTCCAGTTTAATTTTTATTTTCATAATCCCCCATTCTAATGCAGTGCAGTGCAGCGGATGTAGACATAGTTGAACCATGTAAACTATGGTGTCTTGAGGGATTTTTTCTTTTCTTTTCTTTAGTTATATATGCAATTCTTAACACAAAATTCCATAGAAAATCAAATCTAACATTCTGCTTGTCATCTTTCTGGTTTTCCTACAGGCTTCAAGAAAGAGCAGCTGAAAGTTCAAGTAACCTCATCGCGTGTTCTAAGGGTCAGCGGAGAACGCCAACTGAGTGGGAATAGATGGAGCACTTTCCGCAAGGAGATTCCTATCTCATCAAATTATGACACCAATGAGATTGCTGCAAGGTTTGAAAAGGGAATCCTTTATGTGAAGCAACCTAAAATAATTGTTCCAGATGCTCCTAAGCCACAGGAACAGGCGCCATCGCCTGTGGAAGCATCGAAGAATGATCAGAAGCCAGCACAGGAGAAGGCACAGCTGCCTCCAATACAAGCCCCAGGTAAACCTGAACAAAAGTCGTCATCAGTTGAGGGAAAAGTGGAGCCACCCTCAGAATCAGCTACCAAGCCTAAAAAACAACCACAGGAAAAGCCCGCAAGTGAGCAGCAACCTGAAGATCCTGTTGCAAAGGTTGGCATGGAGAAACAAATGGGCGGCAAGATTGAAGGAGCAGAAGATGATAATCTTTCACCGAGGACACCAAGGAAGGAGAAAGATCCTGTGAAATATGAATGGAATGAGAAGAGCACTAGAAATGGGCAAGATGAAGCAAAGGGAATTGCCACAACAAGCAAAAGTTCTAAACCTGAAAATCTTGTTGACTCTAGCCTTGATTCTACAAACTTGGTTAAAGAAAAAGCAGAAAAAGGACTCCTAAGTGGAACTGAGAAACTCAGAATGGAAAGTTACAAGAAGGATTTTAGTGTTTTGGTCATGGAAATGAAGAAGCCAAGAACATTGGTGAACCTGGTTCTGGTTATTTTATTTATTACGGTACTAGGGATATATGGAAGGAATGCAATCAGATCCCCCAAGAAATCTGATAATTAAGTCTTTTCATCTGTATATTAATCTATACAAATTGTAACTACGTCTGCATTCAAATAATAAAATCCCACCCTGAAAAAAATATTAATGATTCATATATTTGAAGAACAATCAGGATTATGTTTAGGCTAATGGAAACGCCATTAAGATTGTTACAAAATCATGAACAAAGTTTATGAATTGGAAGAATTGTTACAGTACATGGAACAAGGAGGTACTCTAAGAAGTTTTTCAGAATCATGAACTAAAACGAAGTAGAGAATGGCATTCTCTGCATGTTTGGAGTAATCTCCAGGGTGTTTGGAAAATTGGAAGCATTAAGCAAGCAGAAATTGTTCAAAACCATAAACTGGATTAGTTTTAAGAATGTTTAGGTCCTTAGAATAACCTTATCAGAGTGTTTTCCATAAAAAAACAGCTTTAAAACAGTTGCAAAACTGTAAAATTGGATCAACCATCGGGGGCATCTTCAGTATTGTTCTGACATAATTTTGAAGCCAGTATTCATATACTATGAAAAGTGTTCGGTAAATCGGAAGCATCCTAAATATTGTTTCTGCAGGTTTTAAGAGACAGCAACTAAAGTTTCTGGTAACATCAACTCGAAAACTCAGGATCATGGGAGAATGCTCTCGTGGTGACAATTAATGGAGCCATTTTCACAAGGAGCTTCCTATTCCATCATATTATGAAGCTAGTCAAATCAGTACAGAGTTTAGGGGTGGCCTTACTTCAAGTCAAACACCCCAAGAAGATTTTGTAAGTGCAGCTGACCCAGTGCAGGAAAATTATGCAAACGCATCCGCATAAACTGCAGAGCCTCAAAAGCCCAACAACAAAAAACCACAATATCAGGTTGCTCAAGAAGTTCCTTCAAAGAACTAGATCAATGAACCAACTAGTGTAAAAAATTGATGGGGTTGCAAACGGTTCTGCAACTGAGGCTAAGATTCATGTTACACCAAAGACTTCAGAGGATTGGAAGAGTGATCGTGGCTTGGCTGAAGCAGAAAATAACACTAGCACAAGTGACCAAAAGCGTGAAAATGAGAGCCGCTTGGTCCAGAATGCTGCCAAGATGCACCAGGAAGAAGAAACTGCTGCTGTTAGTCGTAGTGATAAATTTAAACTAGCATATCATAAGCAGGTTCTTGGAGGTTTGGTTGAAGAGATGAAGAAACCAAGAAAATCAACAAACTTGGTCACGGCTGCTGGTTTGTTAATCCTGGTGCTTGGGATGCATGCATGTTCACAGCACCATCAGGTTTAATGGAGAATCTGAGAACTGGAGAATCCAAGAATAAAAACTGTACTGTAAACCTTTGAATAAGTGGTACATAAACTCAAAACATGTTTGCAAATGTACAATGATGAATAAAGGGCTCAAAATCTTAAAGAGTTTCAGAAAGTATGTCCAGAATAATATTAAATAAAGAGAAGGAATAACCTTTTTGAGGAAAAAGAAATCTTCTAGAAAAGAAAAGAGAAACATAGTAGCTTATGTTCAAATAGGCCAACCTGTAAGATTGGGTGCTGAAATGCATGTAATCGATCATGTTCCCACCAAAGTAATTCAGAGGTGGATGCTCTCACTAAAAGGTTATACATAAGGAAGAAAGAGTTTCTAAATGGCCTGTAAAGCTTTCCTTAAAATAGATTTAAGGGAATAAAAGGCTGTGAAGCAGCTTACAAAGAAAATTGTTTTGCCTCGCTCAGGAGGAAAAATCAGAGAAGCTTCAAAAGGAAAAGAAATAATTGATGTAATAATAAAAAGGAAGAATTGAATACAGAGAAAACATGTGGAAGAAAAGAAAGTTCCTATCACATTACAATTCTTTCTTTATATTGTATATAAAACCAACAAATTTGGGACCTTTCTTTGGCATTTGAAAGAAACATATCATTTGAAAGGTTAAGATGGATAGCACTAGGCCATTGGCTAAATTTAATGATCAAGTCTATGAAGATATTGATCCTAAAATGGAATGGGTGAATGATGCTGGATTCGACACCCTACTTGTCCGTCTACCAGGTGACATTTTATTCCTTAAAATGATGTGAAATTCTAGTCATTTGTTCTTGTTTATGATCGTTTGTTTGCTTTAGAGAGTGTTTGGTCTGGTTGTTTGCTTTGTTCGTGCCCAGCAAGGCCACACAGAAGTTCTTTCTTTTTTCTATGATAAAGAAAAGAAAGCAGTAAAAAAAATGTATAATAGGATGCATATATTGATCGTACAGGTTTTACGAAGCAGCAACTAAGGATCCAAGCAGCAACAGGTGATCGAAAACTCAAGATCACAGGAAAGAGCCGTCAGGGAGACAATAAATTGATCCGTTTTAACAAGGAGCATACTGTTCCATCAGTTTATGATCTTAATCAAATCCGTGCTAAGTTTGAGGGTGGAGTACTTTATATCAAACACCCCAAAAAAATATCAGTCCAGCCATGCCGGTACAGGAAAATAATGCAAGCTCAACTACAGAGACTCAAAAGCCTGCAAATGAAAAACCAGAAGACGAAACAAGTGGACAAGATTAGGATACTCAAGAAGTACCTCCAAAAACACAGACAGAAGGACAAACAAGTGGAAATATTGATGGACGAGCAAATGCTAGTTCAACTTAGGCTAACTTGAAGGATCCGAAGAGTGATCATAGCTTGACTGAAGTAGGAAAGGTCACAGGAACAAGTGAAAATCATGAAACCGCGGGCAGTAGTGGCTTGGTAGCAAAGAAAAAGAAGTTGAGAATATAAAAAACATTGGTTGTGTCAGCTGGCATGTTTGTTGTTGTCCCAGGGCTTTATGCACAAAAAGCTATGAGGTCTCATGGAGAATCTGAGAACTAAGAATCCAAGAACTCACTACGTCTTCATTTTTCAAGTGTGTGCTTAGGAATAAATTCTACACATCGTCAAAACATGTCTGAAAGGTAAACAAGTTGAATAAGAGGTCAAAATTTGAAGAATGATGCCATTGTATTCCAGGGAAAGGAAGCAGAAATTGCAGTTTGCTCCAGCTTATCAGGTTTTGGACGATCTGTTATTTCATTTGCAATGTGTAGTTTTGGATTAATCATATTCATACCAATTTTGGTATTTTTGAGTCTTGACAGCCCCTAATAGCTATTAGCCTTTAATTAATCAAGTCTCGCCTTCACTTAGTAAAAGATGATTTATTAGTGTTGGTTATTTTTTCGAGATAAAAGAAACAAACACGATGACAATAATGATAGGAAAGATATATCTACTTGCATTTTTATTTTTTAAAAATAGAAATTCATACCAAAATAGTCTCAATATATATTTATTTTACATTTTTATCTTTTGTTCCTTCAATTAAAGAAAATGTGTAGAAAAAAGAAAGTTCCTTCACATTGCAACTCTTTCTTTACCTGTGTGTATAAGGCCACCACAATTCGGGACCTTTCATTCTAACTTGAAACATACACATCGATACAAACCCTAAGATGGATAGTACTAAGCCAATGGCTAAAGTTAGTGATCATGTTTGTGAGGATATTGATTCTACAATGGAATGGGGTTAAAGAAGCTGGATTTGGTAGCCTACTTGTGCATCTAACAGGTGATATTTCATTAATTCATGCTTTATTTTCGGATTCAGGCCGTTTGTTCTTGTTTATGATCATATGCTTGCTTTAGAGGGCGTGTAGCTCGCTTCACTCATGCATGTCCAGAATAGCCACACAAAAATTAAAACAAGTAAAAAGAGAGGAAAATTCGTATACCTGGATGTTTATGTTGATTCTATAGGTTTCAGCAAGTCAGGATTCAAGCAGCAGGTCAGAAACTCGAGATCGGGGTGACAATGAATGGATCCGTTTTAACAAGGAGGTTATTGTTCCATCAGATTTTGATCTTTTTACAAAATCCATCCAAGGTTTTGAGGGCGGAATGCTATATATCGGTCCAGCCAAACCGGTAAAGGAAAACAATCCAAAACCAGCTGCAGGACCTCAAAGGCCTGCAAATGATAAACCACAAGACCAGAAGAGTGGGACAGGATTCGGCTGCTCAAGTCGTGCCTCCAAAGTCTAGGAAGGACAAACAGGTGGAAATATTGATGGGTGAGACTTGAAGGATCAGAAGATGAAACAAATATCAACAGTAGTTTTCGTTATGACTGCTGACTTTCACTTTGAAGAAGCAATGAGCAGGACAGCATGAGCAAAGAAATAAACAGCTTCATGAGCTTAAGATATTCCAAGGACATAAACCTTGTGAAACACATCCAGTTACATAATAATTGCTTCCTAAATTAAAAGAAGAAAAACAAGGAAAATAATCATCTCAGAAATAACACGGAAGAAGAAATACAAGGAAAATACTCATCTCAGAAATAATACGGAAGAAGAAATACAAGGAAAATACTCATCTCAGAAATAACACAGATCAGACATAATTTCCGTTCGCTGATGAAAGAATGGTAATTCGTCATAATTTCCATTCGCTGATGAAAGAATGGTAATTCGTCAAAACTTTTTGAGCTCACTGGGCACTTCCGAGCTTGGTGCGAAGATGCTTGGCAGCTGCGACCATGTTGCTGAGGGCAGGTTTGACTTCAGCATATTTGCGGGTCTTCAAACCACAATCAGGGTTGACCCAAAGGATGTTGCTTTCAAGGACAGCAAGCATCTTCTCAATGCGGTCTGCGATTTCTTCTTCTGAGGGGATCCTAGGAGAGTGAATGTCATAAACACCAGGCCCAATGCCTGCACCATATTTCACGCCCTCACGGAAGACTGACAGAAGCTTCTCATCTGATCTAGAGTTCTCTATAGTGATCACATCAGCATCCATGTCAATGATTGAGTGGATGATGTCATTGAAGTTTGAGTAGCACATGTGGGTGTGGATCTGTCCAAGACATAACGGTTATTTAATGTATCATCCATAAGTTTAGTATCGCTAATCCAGCAAATTGCATTGGAGGAAAAAGGGGAGGCCACTCCCGCCATGTAACCCAAGGTTTAATAAATATCTCAAAAAAAAAAATCAAAGAAAGAAAGGAAAGAGAGTAAAGAACCTGAGTGGTGTCTTCGACTCCACAATTAGTGATCCTGAAAGAGTGAACGGCCCAGTTCAAATAGAAAGCATGCTCAGACTTCCTTAGGGGCAAGCCTTCTCTCAAAGCAGCCTCGTCAATCTGGATGACAGTGATTCCAGCTTTCTCAAGATCCTCAACCTCATCCTTGATGGCCAAAGCTATTTGATAGCAGGTCTCAAATCTATAACACAAACATAGATAGGTAAAGTCAAATAATATTAGAAACCCTGAAAACCAAGCATGGTTATAATTATTTTACTTAAATTCTTACCTGGGCTGGTCGTTTCTGACAAAGGACCAGTTTAAAATGGTAACTGGACCAGTAAGCATTCCCTTCATGGGTCGCTTAGTCATACTTTGAGCCATTGAAGACCAGAATACAGTCATGGCCTTGGGGCGGCTCACATCACCATAGATGATAGGAGGCTTGACACAACGAGAACCATAAGATTGGACCCACCCATTAGCGGTGAAGGCAAAACCAGACAATTGCTCACCAAAATACTCAACCATGTCGTTCCTCTGCATTGCAAGAAATTTTTAAAAATCAGTAAAATCTCAAAGGGAGGAAAATGCATCACAGCTCAGTAACTAAACTATTTTATTTAGAGGGAAAACTCACTTCTGGTTCACCATGCACTAAAACATCAATGTCAAGCTCTTCCTGGATTTTGACAACCTTGTTAATTTCCTCCTTGATGGCCTCAACATAATTTTGCTCTGAGATCCTATTTTTTATCAAAAAGGAAAAAGAAAAAGAAAAACCAAAATCAGCTAAGTTGAAACACAAACTGCAACTGATAAACTTAAACATAGGTGCAATAATGCAACAGTATTCTCACTTCTTAGCCTTGTATTCACGGCGCACTCTTCTAAGGTCCATGGTCTGAGGGAATGATCCAATTGTTGTGGTAGGAAGAATAGGAAGGTTCAACTTCTTCTGCTGAGCGTCCAGCCTAGCACTAACGTTGGTGGCACGGCGGTGGTCAGAACCCTTCAAAGCAACGGCCTGAGCAAGAAGGCAAAAATCCAAAGTAAGAACAAGCTATGAACATAAGCCAAACAACAGCATTAAGGATGAACTAAAAGCCACTTACAGCCTTTTGAACAGCCTCATTTGTCACCCTTGGTGAGGATTTTCTTGAAGCCTGAGCTGCTGCATTTGCAGAAAAGAATGCCTGGACATATGGAAATAGGAGGCAAAGACCTTAGTGCAACTCTTACTAGTCATATCATCATATTTCTCACAAGAAGAATCTTCAGGAGTAAGATCTCTTGGTATTCTAATAATGACAACAAACAACATAATACATATATATGCATCTGACCGTAAATCAATTCATTTGATACAGAAAAGCATTAAATGCAGATTGGGTTCAAAACTGTCTAGAAGAAACCTTAGTAGCACAATAGATAAAAAATAAACAGCAATGAACTTCTAATTCTTAGACACTGTTTTAAGTTTTAAATAATGAAGAGGATGAAGTATGATGAGAAAACTGAGAGATGAGGTACCTCATCCTGCTGTCCAGCGAGTGCCTTAGCCAAGGCATTTACTTCAACTACTTTCTGTGCTGCAAATGCAAGCCATGACTTGATCTCTTTGTCCAACTTAGGCTCGTTAACTAGATCAACGGCAGTGTGCAGAAGAGAGCAGGAAGTGGATACTACAAGCTTGTCTGCAAAAGCATAAGATAGATGCATTTTTCAGCTTCATGTAAATTGAATCAAAATAGCAATGATAAAGCACCATATTACAGCATTAATACCTTTGCCCACAATGCCCTCGAGAGCTTTTAGTGTATCGAGGGAAGAACCAAGATTGTTAGCCCAGATGTTCCTTCCATCAACCACTCCAGCAAAGAGGTATTTTCCAGAAGGGAATCCACCCTTAATCAATTCTAGGGTCTTTGTTCCCCGAACCAGGTCAAACCCAAATCCAGTAACACTCTTCAAAGAAGTGAGTGTTTTGTATGCTTCAACTGGAACATCAGCAAAATATGTCTCAACCAGAACATTCAAACCAGATAAAGATGCCTCAAGTGCAGAGTAGGCATGGGTAAATGCTTGCAATTCATGAGCTCCAAGATCCATCACAAGCTTCGGCTCATCAAACTGAATCCAGCTTGCACCTGCTGCCTTTAGTTCAGCCAGAACTTCCCTGAAAGAAACTAATTGTCAGCATAGATTCCCGAGATAGAGACAAATAGCATAGCCTAACATCCAACCCAATAAAACTCAGAAAATAGTTGGGCACTCACTGGTAGACAGGAAGAATCTTGTCAATTAAAGAGAGGAGAGAAAAGGATTTCTCCACACCCTTTGCTGGTTTTGATAGCAACAAGTATGAAACAGGACCGACGAGGACGGGCACTGTATCAACTCCAAGCTGTGTCACAGAAAAATAAAAGATTGTTAGTTAACCAATACAATCATTTAGAGACAGTCAAATTAAAGAATGTTTCCACTGAACAGCCACAATCAACACAAGATTCTCATGAAGACACTATCCTAGCTCGATGTGTTGACAACATGACTAAGGCTCTCAGATGGGACTAAAGTTTGCTTCCTATGAGAAGGTTTAAAATTGACCCATGAATCATGGTAAAGTGGGGGTACCAAGATGATAAAGACAGCTGTTATTGAACCATGGTAAATTTATTTATTTGTAAGTTGTAACAAAGGAAAATTTGCTAAAACTTAGACTGACAGCATGTATAATGACTTTCATGTTATTTTTTTATCAGAGCAAAAAATCCTCATTCTATTACTTTATGATATCCATGATATGAAATTCAAGTTGAATATCCAAGGAAGGCTCAAGCTTCCTCATGATCATTTATCATGTGCAAAGAAAACCATTCAAAAAACAACGAAAAAAATAGAAAATTATAAATAGCAGTGAGAGGATAACTTACAGCCTTGGCCTCCTTGTACTCGTTGACAGCCTTGTGAGATGCGTAGGAGAAGTTAACTTCTGGTCCCAATTCAGGGACGATGTAATGGCTGCACCAATATTACAATGCCGTTCATATACTGTTAGTTTTAGTCTTGTTATACTTCAAACGAAAGTATGAACCCACATTATAGGAAAAAAGGACACTTACTAGTTGGTATCAAACCACTTGGTCATTTCCATGGCCGGGACTGAGGCATTACCTCTAGCCATGGAAAAATAGACATCAAATCCAATCTCACCACCATTCCATCCATATCTTGGAGGAACAGCACCAAGCATGGCTGTAGTGTCCAACACCTGATCATAGCATGAAAAAGTATTGCTGGGAATAAACTTGATTCCAGCATCAGACATCTGCTTCCAGATGGATGACCTGAGATCAGCTGCCACCTTCTGTAAATCTTCAGCACTGCTCTTGCCATCCCAGAAAGATTCCAAAGCAAACTTGAGTTCTCTCTTGGGGCCCATGCGAGGGTAACCAACGATGTGGGAAGCCATTGCTCTGTTTCAACATAAGACATTAAACAAAGCTTAGATCCCAATGCATGTCTTAAACAATAGCCAAATTGCATATAGAACAACAGAGGAATAGCTTCACAAAACCATAAATCAAGAGTCCCAAACTTCCAATGTTAAAGGATAGTACCATCAAAAACTACATTAAAAGAATGAAAGACAATCCATCAAATCGCATACTACAATCGCCAAATAGAACCATAAGGGGACAAAAGAATCAGCAGGTTCCATCAAACCTAAAAACTCCCATGGACACTGCAACTGATCTAATAATTAAATACAGAATGTTTCAATAAAATGAAACGACAAAAGAGAGAGGTCAAAAGAGAATGTCCATACAACTAAGTTTCAACTCCCAAACACACCTTTTTGAAATCTAATCAGATGCTATAAGAGAAAGTGGATTTATCTATATAGTTAACCAAAATTCAAACTTTATTCCATAAGGAAATTAAATCGAAAATTAATGATCCAGATCCCATTTGATTCATAACCGACATAGCTGACATTCAAAAACACAAACACATAAATGCTAGCCATCATGTCTAATCAACTAACACAACTCCCAACAACAAAATCCATTGTCATAGTTAATGGAACATAACGTCGATAAATGCATGTCATCCACACGCTTCCAATTCCCATTTCCAGATCTGAATCAAATTCCCACCCGAAATCCACATTCAATCACCAAAACCAAACAACCCCTTTATCGACAATCAAGAAACCAGTCCAAAAGTTCGAATCTTTGACCATTTAAAGATCCCAACAAAACTAACTTCACAAACCCAAACTCAACCATTTCCCTCACAAACATAAACCAAGCAACCCCATTTGCAAACAAGACCAGATCAACGAAACAACAAGGTCAAAACAAGAACTTGCAAGTTTCTCATCGGATCTACCAAGAATCGATCCATTCAAAAAGCAAACAATTAGATACCAAAAAAGGGATTTCAGAAAAAGGTAATGTAGTTAATAAAATACGGTACCTAATAGAGAAGGAGCGAAAGGAGAAGCGGAGAAGTGAAGGAGGAGAGTGGGAATTGGTGGCAGTGAAGGAAGTGGAGAAAGAGAGAGAGCGAAGGGATATGAGTCTATGAGATGAGAACGGCGCGAGTATGTGATGAGAGAGTCGGTTCATTTATAACGGAAAGCTGCCATATGCAGTGTACTACAGTCCCACTTTTCTCTCTAGATCTGAACCATTTGTTTTTTATTTAATTTATTTAATAAATAATCTTTGTTTTGGAGTATTCCGTTGGAAGAAGAAAAAAAAAGTATTTTTTATTTTTTTTCTCTGTTTTCATTGATTAATTATTTTTGTTTTGTGCTTGGATATTTTCATGCGTTTCAGTGCCAAGAAAAAATAAATTATGCTAGTAATATGTGCAAAGGTAAGAAAAAGACACGTAACCATTATAAAAAGTAAGCCACTATTTAGAGTTATGTTTCTAGTGAATTTTTTTTAATTTAGTTTTAATTCAATTGGTGTATTTTAGTTGATTTTTGATAATTTTAATATAATATATTAAAATTATTTAAAATATTTTAATTCAATATATTTTTAGATGAAAAGTACTTTCAACTATATTACAAGGCAAGAACATATAAAAATATATTAAATTGATATTTTTATATAAAAATATTTTAGAATTTATTTATAAAAAAACACTTCAACAATGATATCAAACATGCTTAAGTGTTATGATATTAATATGGTTTAAATGTTATGGTATCTAAAAATCAAACCAATCAATAAAAATTATTATACACACACAGAAAATTTCATTTCAGTTATTATGCAACAAAATAATATGGCAACAAAATTGAATATTGTAACCCAACTACTAATGGGAAATTAATGTTCAATTTATAGCAAATAATATTTTATTTTGGTATTAGGTAGCAGCTATACGGTGTTGGTATTTTAATTTTTTTTTAATATTGGATAATGTTAAGTAAAAAAATTCACAATAATTATCCAATTTATCTATTTTTTGTTATGATGTTAACTCATCTATTTTTTAAAAATTTATACAATATTTATCCCATTTATCCCAATGTTTCTCAAGTTTTACTAGGTGTAGGCATAGTTTTCAGACGCGATCCGGTCCAAGGCCCGGATTAATTTGTTTTTTTAATTAAAACAACGTTGTTTTAGTAAAAAAAATATAAAAGTTAACGGGTTGCAACTAGGTCATACCGGGTTTTTTTTTCCTCTATTTTTTCTTCAACCCGGCCCGATTTCAGCCTTGAATTGACCCGCCAGGCCGAGTCGGGTTTCAAAACTATGGGTGTAGGTAAGGATTGAAGTAAAATATAATTTGTGGAGGGCAAAAAAAATCCAAAAAGACAAATCCATCACATAATTCAATCTTTTTGGGAAATTAGTTGAATATGAGTCATCTTTGAAATCTTATATTTTAGATCAAAATGAACATGAACATGACCATGACCATACAACCAAGCTCCGATTTTAATTTTATAATGACTTCCATTGTCACATCCATGAAGTTGGTGCCCTAGTGGATGTATACTTGTAAGCAACTTCCCTAGAATGCAATCTACTCAAAATTGTGTGGTGAGGTGAGCCATATCTTTTGCCACTATAGATTCACCAACAATCCACTTCTACACTTATAATTAATTGTTTTTCAATATTACCCTTTTGTTTTCGACATTCGTGTGTTTTTCAAGATTCCATATATCATTGATAAAATTATAGTTTTGAAACCCGGCTCAGCCCAGCGGGTCGACCTGGAGCTAGAACCGAGCCGGATTGAAGAAAAAATAGACGAAGAAAAAACCGGTGTGACTTGGTTGACCCGGCAAGACCCAATCAAAAACCCGGTTGCAACCCGTTGATCTTTTTTACTAAAACGACGTCGTTTTAATTTAAAAAATTGACTTGGACTACCCGATCAAAACCCGGAACCCGAGCCTTGGATCGGGCCGGTCACCAGGCCGGGTCTGAAAACTATGGATAAAATTGAAACTTTTAGAGAACTACAAGGATAAAAACGAGAATTTTTAAACTATATGAATGGAGGTGGGAGATGGGTGAATTTGCAGGAGCAAAAAAAATGAAGTTTACCAACTCGCGATTAGGACAATAAAAGAGAGAGAGAGAGAGAGAATTATCAAATTAAGAAGGACCACACTAATTTCCATAGTCATACAATATTATTATATTGGTGATGTGAGTAGGTGAGATGGGACCGTTCTTCAGTATTCACATGGAAGCCTCCGTGCTCTTAAAATTTAATTTAATTATTAATTTATGTCGGTGCCATGGTCATTAAATTCCTGTTTCTTACTATGCTAGCAGGTCTTTTTAAAAAACAATTATTTAAATTTTTTTTTTAAAAAAAAAATTTATACTTGAAATCAACAAATCAAATATATAAAAATATAAAATAAATTATTTAAAATAAAAATAAATTATTTTTTATAAAAATATATTAACCGAATGAGTTATTGATATTAACTTGGAGTGAGTTGGGTTTATATTTTTAATTAAATTAGGGACTGATTTAATTAAATTCAAGTGAATTTACAAGTTAAGATTGATATGAGAAATTAAAACGAGATTTTACAAGATTAATTTTATGATTTTATTTAATTTTACAAAAATAATATTATTTTAAAATTCAACAACATCAATCCTAACAATGGATATAACTCGGGTGAAGTTTGGTACTCATGCTTGATATAGACAAATGATTGCTTTAAAAAAAAAAAAAGCACGTATTCTGCAATTTGTTACAGCAATGATTGGACCAACAGGCGTGCTTTATTGGTCAAGATGAACATAATTAACAGCCACTACATTTATTTATTTATTTATTCATTTGTTGTAAAGTTAAAGTCTCTTTTTATAGGATATTTAAGAATAGGGTGTCAGTTAACTTTTAAATTTTATTTTTAAATATATTAAAATAATATTTTTTATTTTTAAAAACTTATTTTTAAAATTAACATATCAAAATATATAAAAACTAAAAAATTATGAATTTAAAATAAAAAAATATTTTTTAAAAAAAATACTTATAAACCATGAAAAAAAAACCTGCATTTGCTATCAAATTTGCAAATGTCGACCTCATGGCACCCGGGGAATTGACAGGAGCCATACACAATGAAATAAATAATTTCTCGAGATGGTAATTATTCTAAAAATATTTCTTATCATCCAATAAAAATAAATAAACAAATAACCTTAAATTAATTTTTTAGTGTTTTTTTTATCATTTTAATATGCTAATGTCAAAAATAAATTTTAAAAAATAAAAAATATTATTTTGATATATTTTCAAACGAAAAGTATTTTGAACAACAACCCCAACTATACTCTCAAACAGGCCCCTGCAATCGGATCTTGTTTTAAAAGTATATTTGATTAATTTTCTTGGGTTCTTGAATATCATACACATTGAAAACAATAAAACAGAAGTTATTCAAGAGTCCTTAAGATCCCGTTAGACAAATATAGAGTTGTCTAGAGATTTATTTCCTGAAAATCTGATCTTTTTCGATTTTGAATAATTTTTTAAAGGTTGGGTTATCGCAAACCGCAAGTCATCTAATTTTTCAACTTCTAATGGTAATCCACACAAACCACTCGTGAGAAATCTCTTAAACCCCTATCCAAGAGAGAGTGATTGCTATGCCTAAAGTGCTAGCTCTAATTCAGTATTTTTATAGTTTTTTTGTCTAACAGACAACCTCTCTAAATAAGAGGCATATCTTACTATTTATAAATTTTTTTTGCAAAACCTTATAAATTGGCAAAAATAAATTTGTCCAATGAATAATATCCATATATTAATTCAGAATAATTTTATAAAGTAATTCAATCGAGTTTTGCTTGATTTTTTTAGGTCTAGAAATATAATCATTGTATTAATTATATTCTAGTCTTTAATTTTTAAAATATATTTTAATCAAGTCATACTTAATTAAATCATTCCAGTTTACTTTCTGATTAATGGTTCTTAATGTGTGTATGACCCATTAGGTTTTTAATATGTTGACCCAAATATAAATCATAATTATAGTTAAATAGAATTAAATAAATTAAGTAATTTAATTTATTATCAATTAAATAATTGATTAATTTATATTTGAAGATCAAGTATATTATCTAGCAAGTGTCATGATCCCCTAAATATTATAAAAGTCATTAGTGGTTTGACTTAACCTTTTAGTGACCGGTTTCTCAGTGTAATTAATATTTTTTTCATCAATAATGTTCTGATTTAACATTAAATTATGGAGTATGTCTACCATATTAAATCATATTTATTCTCTATACATTAATCATTGATTGTTTGAATAAAAATTGAAACCCTTTTTAAATCTCATTCCACATTGACAAAGAATTTCTCAGTCAATAGTATTTAAGAACATATGTGATATTTTTCCTAATTCACCCAGGGTGATGAATCATCTCTTGATGACTCAAATAACTTCATATAGTTCATGTTATATCCAATGTATGTCCTTCCACTACCTCGATTAAGATATCATGTGATATGATCAAAGCATAACACTATTTATATAAAATAACTTAGTGATCTCAAGTTTAAAGATCATTTACACAACCGTCACATGAGACTTTCCATAGACATAGATGATCTCTCCATGCGTAATTCTAATATAGGCCAATTCAGTTTACGTGTCTTATGATAAACACTTATTTATGAGTTCTATGTATTATTTATATCCCAGCTAATGAGAATAAATGTTTCATTTTATATACAAAAGAACATAATATATATTAGTCTCTATAGTTCTAATGAATGTTCAGTATTTAAAAGAATATCGAGTAGGAATAATGCTTTGAAACAATATGAATCTCATAATTATAACAATTTAATATTTTTCTTTGCAAAATATTTTTGTCATGTTGACTTTATCTTTACTCTAGATTCATAAATCAAATATTAAATTAATTAATTTAATATTAATTTAATATTAAAGATAAATTAACCATTTATTAATAATAAATATATATTTACATGAATATAATGATGTCATGTATAACCAACCGGTTGGATACATCTCATATTAAACTAGCAAATTTTTCATATAAAAAAAAATCTATAAAAAAATATAAAAACATTGAAATAAATTTGTCTCAAGCGAATTTCTTCAATCTTTTTTTTTTTTTTTTTTCATAATAAGAGTGTTTAGTTTGTATGCTGGTATTATACCTTTAAATGATTTTAATGACACCATTTATCATACTAATATATTCATATGATTTGAAGTCGAAGGTTTGGATTGAAAAAGGTTAATAAAAGAAGCAAATCTCTTCAATATTTTTTCCCCACTTATTTGTGAAATATGGCTAGTCGATAAAGAAAAATTACACTAATTACTTCAAATAACATTTATTGACATTAACCCCACTAATTTATTTTTTAAGAATAGATAGCAATGCATCATGCCAATTTTCTTTTCCTAGGCGCATGGAGGATCATATGCTCTCTACTGGGTATTTTGCAGCCCACACGAGAGGATAATTTCCTACAAGGATCTTAGCTAGCTGCTGCGACACCTGCTACTTTCCTCAGGTTTCTTTCTCTTGCCGTCTAATCTCTGTCCAGGTACGAAACCTTCCTGGACAAGGTCCATCTCTTCAGATCCTCCCATCATTCGTTGCTTCAAGACTCGGATCAAGCAAAAAGCCTGAGAGTGTCCCACATAGCCCAAAATTTGGAGTTCTTTTTTTTACTTTTTTGTTGTGATGGTTCTGTCAGGAAATTGGCTAAAAGTAAATGCCAACGATCAAAATTGTCGAGCTTAATTTTGATCAAGATCGGGCAGACTGACAACAAGTACTTATCGTCACAAGTACCTATGACCTTTTGTTTTGTCATAATTCTGTGCTTTGTTGCATCCAATCTGCAACTTCTCTTCCAGCAATAAAGCAAACAAGAATTCCCTCAATGCTGTAATGAAGGAACATCAGAGTAAATTAATTTACATCAGAAATGTTCATCTCTTGTTCATCCTCCAGGATCTATCTAGCCATTAATGATTTTCAACTAAATTCAACTTCGAAAGAATTTTCAGTGTCTATTCACAGGAAAGGCACGAGGGTTGGTTCAAGACTGTGGACTTCTGTCACATCTCCTATGCAAGAAAGCTCCAATCTGCATGCCCTCACCTTTAAAGTTTGCTAGATTTCCTTGCGAAAAAGGTGTCATGATTTTGACTCTGGTTCACTTTTCAGCCTTCTTCACTCTGTTTTGTTTCTTAATGTCGCCACCTGCTGGACAATCTAGGATTCTGTGGCACTTGATTTGATTCAATCTTTACCTTCTGAATATCAATTTCATGTACACAGTCCGAATTTGATAAGATGATTCTCCAGCAAACCTCACACTTAAATTTGTTATTGAAAAATAATATAAATTATATACTAAAGTTTTATTTAATAGTTTAAGAGCCATAATATTATATTTTTGTTAATCGATCGTGAATTCGAATCTTACCATTTAATTTTATTTGATAAAATTAATAGCAAAAGATAGCGTGTATCTGTATAAATTTGAAAAATTATATTAAAAAATAATATAAATCATATTTTAAAACATGAACTTTTGGATTTAGATAGTTTCTTGATACTAAACATATTCGATCAATTACTCGAGCATAAACAAGAACCTCTCTTTGGTTTCTTGATACTAAACATATTCGATCAATTAACTAGTATTTTTTTTATGATTTGAGAATCTATTGAAATTTTAACATGATTTCTCCTATATTAAAAGATTTCAAGTTATCGATTAAACATCTTATACTTCCATTAACATTTAATTCACATTCCAATCATTATTCCATCTTCTTGAACTCATCACATTACAATTCATCTTATCACATCAATCATATTTTGTATCATATATTTAACTACTACATAAACTAAACTATGATTCATCCACAAAAATAATAGGAATATGACAATATATAATTTAAACTAAACTATTATGTTCATAGTTAAATACAAACATTACAAAGAAAAAAAATTCTACATTAGATAATCATGGATTTAACTAATATTTAAGTCCAACATCTCATAAAATTCCTAGCATAATAATAATTATATTTAATATTTAATATACATGTTATCATCCTAAAATTACATAAAATATGCAATATCTGTTATGTTCTTATAAAATACAAAACACAAGAGCTCCATAATCTACTAATCCCGACGAAACTGCGAGGACTTTGAAATCATTTTATACCATGATTAATTAATTAATTAATTAATATAACATAATATTTTTATACGCAATCTAATGAATTTACCAAGTAACTAAGGTATACACTACCGTTAAGAATTAAATTAATAAATAACTCAATTTCTCTTCTTATTAATTTCATCAATCCCTAAACATCTAAAAGATTTGCTTCTTAACCAGGATCTAAGTAATAAACCTTGATCCAGGGTATCTAATTTTACAGTCCTGAACATGACACTAATCCTTAAACCAATGAACTAATTATTCAACCTAAAACAGGACACTAGTTCTTAAACCAAGAATTAGTCATCCAACCCAAAACAAAGCATTAATCCTTAAATCAAGAAACCAATAATCAAGCCCAGAACAAGGCACTGGTTCTTAAGTTAAGAACTAGTCATCTAGCTCAGAATAAGGCATTAATCCTTAAACCAAAAAACCAATTATCCAGCCTATAATAAGGTATTGTTTCTTAAACCAAGAACTAATTATCCAACCTAAAACAGGGCTATAATCTCATATCAGATATTAATACAATTAAATAGTAAGGAATTTACTTCAATATTTATAACAATTTTAAATAGAGCCGAATTAATAAGGTGTTGAACACCTACTTGATGTTTGAGCTCTATATGTAGGATCCTGTTTTAGTACCCTCTTTGCAATCTCTCTTGCAATTTTAACAGTTTAATGTTAAATGTCTCATATTCTTATATTTGCTTAACACATAAACAATTATTACTAAAATACCATCATTTATCTTTGGTCGACAATACCAAAAAGAAAAAAATATATATTCTACTTAAAATTCTCAAAACCTAGTTTCCCATTAATCATCCCATGATTAATTCATTCAAGTTCTACCATTTTCAAATATCAATTTATTTAAACAACCCACTCCTCCTAATTTCTTCAATTGACTAAATGTTTCTTTTTAGGTGGGGGCATGTTTTCTTTTCAATTAACCACAATTTACTTATCAAATCAACAACTAACTCTTCATCACATTATTACAAGTATTAAACAAGTATAATTCACTCTAATTTCATCAATTTCTAAAAAATATTGAATTCCTAAAACATCAAAATTCACATTTATCATGGAGAAATAGGATTAATCATTTAAACTACTATCCACATATTTGGTTATCACAATTTCAACACAATTTACAAGAATAACACAAATTCATCAAACCTCATTTTTTGACTCTACACGGCTAGCCCTTAAGCTCCATCACCCATCCAATTTTTTTATTCAATTTAACGAATTTTTTATTGTCTCTAATCATTTAATAATCATTAACAATAATTAACAACTAATTTTAATTTCTCTAAAATGTCATCTCAAGACCCTTTATTCAAATATTACTAATTTTGCATTAGGCCATTAAACACTTGTTCAAATTGATATGAAAGGGTTTTAAACACCTTACCCGGTTGCTAAACTTATTTTGAAAGTCGATTCGTCAAGATTTTTCCCAAACTTCTCTCTTTTCCTCTTTTATATACATTTTTTTACTCTAACTTATCTTTTTTTCCCTTGATCTCTTTAAATTTCTATGAAAATTGTATTTCTCTCTAAAAAAACTCTCTTTTTACTCATAACCATTACTTTCTAGTCATTTAAGGTGGAAGAAAAGAAGAGGAAATGAATTTGCTATTTTTCCTCTTGCTGCAAACCATCGGGTTATATCAGAGATAATAGTTAAAACGGTCTGACTACTTTATGTAAATTGTTCTAGTTATTTTTTAAAATGGCTAAACTATTTTTTATATTGAAAAAAATATGCATTTTCGACCAAAAACTCTTTTTTTTAATCTTTTTATCTCCTTTTCCTTTCCTTTTCTTATTTCATTGCATTAGACCTCAATTTTTATTATATTTTTATTTTCAATTTATCTTGGAATTTACACCTTTAATTTTTTTCTACTAGAAAAATATTAGCAATGTATAAATATTTTATATATTAAAAAAATATGATCTGCAATGTAGCATTGGCAATAATCTAATACCATCCTATATATACCATCAATTAAAAAAAGAAAAGATAAACCTAGTAAAAGTTACTAACCTTTAGTAGTTATTCACTGCCGAAGTAAAATTTACATGATTTTTATTTTTTTATAAAAAATCAATGAATTTCTAAAATTTTGGTTTTGAATTATACGAAGCTCATGATTCTACCAAATTATATAAAACACAAAGCATTTACTTTTTTCCTAGTCTGTTTTATCATGTAATGTAAAATATTTTAGTAAATTAATTAATGACTTTATAACGAGGTAAAGAGAATTTATGTGATTTTCATATGATATTTCAGCAAATTAATAAGTTTTTAATGAGGTAAAGATAGATTATGTGATTATCATATGAATGCTTAAATATTATATTAACCTAAACTAATAGAAGGATCTGATTGAGGATTTATTGACATTTTAAGAATCTAAACGATATTAAAATTAAGTTGGGGACCTAATTAAAATTAACCCTATAAGTTGGGGACTTTCTTGAGGTTTTCCAAAAAAGTAAAGTCCCTCTCCTTTCTTATTTCACCCGGAAAAAAATAATCCAAAGATCCAAGTAAATAGACAAAAACAAAATCCCCAATTCACTGATCTTGAAACCTTAATTTCAGTACCTTTCCTTTCAACATCAACAACCATGACGAAGGAATTCGCTGTTCCACCAGTAGTTTTCCCATCCGTCGGGAACCCGACGGTCGCCACTGGCGGAAACATCCAGCAACGCCGAGTACCAATAGCTCCATTCCAACCTCCACGTCCATCAAACTCCGGAATCCCTTTCATGTCCTTCGATATCGGTTCCGCTGCCGCGACCACCGCCGGTCCAATCGGCGGAGGAACCGGTCCTATCGGTGGTGTAGCCAACTTCGACGACGAAGAACCACTCCTTGACGAACTCGGGATCCACCCAGACCAAATCTGGAAGAAAACGAAATCTATTTTAAATCCATTCCGGGTCAACCCTACATTCCACAAGGATTCGGATCTATCCGGCCCAATATTTTTGTACCTATCGTTCTGTTTGTTTCAATTACTTGCCGGGAAAATCCAATTTGGCGTGATATTGGGGTGGATTGTCGTTTCCTCGATTTTCTTGTACGTTGTGTTCAATATGTTGGCTGGTAGACATGGGAATTTAAATCTGCACACATGTACGAGTGTGATTGGTTACTGTTTGTTGCCGGTGGTGATTTTATCGGCGGTTTCGCTGTTCGTGCCGCAAAATGGGGCTCTTAGGTTTGGGATTGCTGGGGTTTTCGTGATTTGGGCTACGAGGGCTTGCACAAATTTGATGGTCGCTGTTGCTGATGGTGGAGAGGAGCATCGTGGATTGATTGCGTACGCCTGTTTCTTGATTTACACTCTGTTTTCACTGCTTGTTATATTTTAGCAGTGATGATTTGCTGATGGTGGAGAGGAGCATCGTGGATTGATTGCGTACGCCTGTTTCTTGATTTACACTCTGTTTTCACTGCTTGTTATATTTTAGCAGTGATGATTAGTGGGAATGTGAATCGATGGGGTGTTTTCGTATTGGTTCATTATGTAATTTTTGAAATGTGGTTGTTGTAGAAATTTTGAGCTTGATGTTAATAATATGTTAGTGGGCATTGAATGTTTTTTATCAATTAGTTTTTCTGGTTCCTGGTTTGGGATTTGTGTTAATCTGATGATTGTTATCTTCAAATCAAGAAATGGAGTGAAATTTTTGAGGCATTGTCTTGTTTTGATCTATGTTAGGGGGTGTTGTATGTGTTAATATGTTCTTTGCTTTCTTAATGAAAAGCTAGGGAATGAATTCTGGTACCATTTGAAGAGAACTCAAGAAACTTAGGACAGTCTCTCTAGAGAAATTAATAAAACACAGAAGAAAAGTGCTAGAAAACAGGTAATAGACACGGGTATTGTCCATTGATGGAATCACTTATTATCTTAGGAAGGAAATTGAGTAAAGGGATGTGATTTTTGTAAGGATCTGTAGATGCTAAGAGGTAACGGTGGTGGCAGAATTTGGTAAGGGATCAGGCTATTAGTTCAGCTTGGATAGGTGATGCATCTTTCGACAGAGGTGAGTTGATGGCTACTGTAACTCAGAGCCAAACATCACTGATAATGATACTAGTTAGTGATATAATGAGGGGACAGAAAGGGGGGTTGATGCCCAAAGAGCATCCTACTTGTGGTGAACAATGTTTGGGCATTTTATCAGTTGATCCTACTTTCTGAAGCATTCATGGGGTCTTATTTGGAATTCTAAAGAAAATGATGCCTGAGATAGAAGAGGTTGATCACCCCTTCTTGTTTTTTTTTTTGTCTTTGCTGGTTAGCTCCAAGCTGTTGCTTGTGGCCATTACATATGCTGATATATTTGTTATTTAGTAATATAAACCCCTTTTTTTACTTCTCTGATGAAATATTTAATGAATCTGATACCAAAAATTTCAGGGACAGGTGCCAAGAAATTCTGGTTTGTTTAGATGATGGAAATGGAAGGAATGAGTGTCGAATTTGGACGGAATGAAAGGGAAAGATAAGTAAATAAAGGACACAGAAAATCATCGTTATAAGAAAAATTAAACCCTCAAAATATACATAAGAAACGAAAAATAATCATCTTAAAAATCACAATTTAAAATAGCTCACTGTAGAGACCTGGCCAATTAAAGCAAATTAATCAATAGCTTAAAATTGATTTTATTCAACTCAACAAACCCTCTTCCTTCTTCACTTCATCCACGTACGGCTTACTTTCTATGCATATATATGATCATGCAAAGAAAGACGTGCAAGGATTTTATAAGCCACGTAAAGTTCAGCTTACACACCACAGCTAATTAATGTGCATAGAAAATTTTAGCTCCTAATTTTAATGATTTTAACCCCTAATTCCTCAATTCTAAATCCTCATCTTCAGAAATTTGGCCTCAAAATTTGGACTTGACACTAGTAAAAATCTTAAAATTTATTTGTAATTGGATGTTGTTGGAAATGGGGATACTGTGTGTAGTTTACATGCATGCATTCAAATGTTTAATTAATTTCCTGTGGCTTTTCAATAATTTGGTCTGATACATGAAAATTGATAGATAGAACTGTAGCTAGCAGATGCGTGTGTGAATTTTTTCCCTACTGTCGGCAGCAGGTGATGCCTACTAATAAAGCTATATATATATATATGAAGTCAAAATATCCCTTGAGCGGCACCACCTTCATCATTTCTCTACAAAACAATTATTTCCATTACTTATCAGACCATGCACTACACTGTCCTCTCCATTTCTTCGAAGGGGATGGCACGTTTCATTCCTTAAAATTATCTGGAGGCCAGGCGCGCAGCGTACTGTAGTCGTCGCTATGTCAAGACTTACAAATACATGCTTGAGAAAGAAGCAGGTTTTCCCATCTTTTCGAACATGTTATCTGGCTTTTATAGTCTTGCTCATATCCTTGTGTTATGTCTGTCGGGAGAGTTCTGTGTGGCCATATTAATTAATCTCATGAGAGGATTTGGTCTGGCCAACACAAGTCTTTCATTCTTTTCACATAAGCTCCCCGCTCTTGGCGAGTCTGATCTACCATATGTCATTGATTTGACACAAGAAGGCAACGTCGAGACATTAGGCAGACGGATTTTGATAGAAAGCTGTTTGCAAGCATGACTGGACACCCCAAAGTTGACAAGGATTCAAAGGAGACTTTTGCTTTACATTGCAAGCCTTTAATTTTTCCTTATATCACTTATTTTTACTTCAATGAAGATGGTGTTAAGCAAAAAGATGTCCACCTTTTGTCTATAAATCAGCTTACTCCTATTCATGATTTTGCAATAACTAAACAATTTGCAATTTTCCCAGAGACACAGTTGGTGGTTGCACCAACAAATGTCATGCTAGGAAGAGGCATGCCTGTGGTTTTTTGAGCCAAAGAAAGTGCCAAGAATTGGGATCTTACCAAGATATGCTAGGAGTGACAAAGATACGAGGTGGTTTCCAGTTCCAGGGTTTAATGCCATGCATGTCACCAATGCTTGGGAAAATGGGGATGATGAGGTTGTTTTGGTGGCACCAAATTTATTAAACATTGAAAATGTTTTCCAGAAAATAGAGAAGGTCCATTTCTCATTGGAGAAGTTAGCTATCAACATGAGAACAAGGAAAGTTTTAAAAAAGATTTTGTCCAAGAGAAGCTTGGAATTGGGATCCATCAATGCTTCCCTATGTTGGGAAGAACAATCGCTATGCCTATCTGGAAATTGCCGAAAAGATTCCAAAGATGTGAGGTTTAGTAAAGATTGATTTGGAAAAAGAATGTTAAGTCTCGAGAAGGCTTTATGGGCCAGGTTACTTGGAGGGGAGCCATTGTTTGTTTCTTGAGATGCAAATGATACGGTGTCAGAAGAGGATGGTGGCTTTGTCGTGACTTGTGGCATGATGAGACCTCTGGAGAATCGAATTTTATTGCCATGGATGCCAAGTCTCTAAATCTAGACATTGTTGCAAATGTTAAAGTTCCTAGACGTGTTCCATGGGGTTTTCATAGCCTATTTTTAAATCAAAACAATTTATCAAATAATTGGTAATTATAAAGAAGAGATAGATTCAAGATTTGCAATTACAATTAGCAGCTAGTTCGTGATTATTGACATACTTTTAGAGAAGTGGGATGTCGATTTCACTTGATTTATTGAGTATCTGATTTTATCAGGTTTTAGTTGATATATTCTTCTTGAAATATATAATATAAAATCATTTAACAATCAACAAGGACATAATGATGTGATTTTATAAAATGTTAATAAATTTATTTGGGTCACTTGCATATTTTTTTCAATAAATTTATTTAATATCAGGTTATATATCTATATTATAAAATACATATCTAATATTAAAAATACATTATTTTTTCTAAGATCTCGAAAAAACTTTCAAAAATTAAAAAAAAAATCCCTTATTTTAGAAGAAACAAATTATGTTTTTCTTTTTAAAATTTCATTTAATATTGAGTTGTAGATTTACACCATAAAATATAAAATCAGTATTAAAAATACCTGATTTTTCTCTAAAATTAAAAAAAAAATCCAAAAATTTAAAGTGAACCATTCACATTGTCAGCAAGAAGTCCAAACCACCAGTTCAACAACATCTCTTCAGCAGCTTCCTTCCTTCTCAACAGTGACAACATTGTGAACCATCTCCTCCAATAATTAGGGGTGAACAAAAAAACTGAAAAACCAATCAAACCGAAAAAATAAAAAAAATAACCGAAAAAACTAAATTATAAAAAAAACTAATTAAACTGATTATAATATTTAAAAAACTTACTGGTTCGGTATCGGTTTAATAAGCCCGAAACTGAACAAAACCGAGTCGAGCCAAACCAAACAAAATCAAGCCGAAAAAAACCGAGTCAAACTGAAAAAAAAAAAAAACAAAACCAAACCCCTTGGAAATTACAAAAATAAAACTCAAAAAAAATATAGTTTTTTGTTAATATAAAATAACCGAACCGAACTGAACATGAGTTGATTGTGCTTTGGTTTTTGTCCTAAAATAACCGAACCGAAACCAATCTGTTTGAACTGGTTTCAGTTTTTTTTTTTAATTTGATTTGATTATTTTTTAGGTAAAAACCAAACTGAACCGAAAATGATCACCCCTACCAGCAATAGTGTAGAACTTGAGTAGCAGCAACAGTTTTAAAAAGAAGCTCTAATGTGCACTCTCTTCAAACCTACGCCGTTAGCATCGCCAATCTCCACCATCGACCACCACCCCTAGGCCAGGCATGTCCTTCGCTCCTCCCCTCCTACACTTTACCTTTTGTTGCATGCAAGACGTGAATAATTAACGTCCAGTAACTGCTAACTTTTGCTAGCAAAGGGTAAGATGGGCTAGACCCTCAGCCCAGCCCCACAACTGGTTTGGTCCAACCCATCCTTATAAAAAAATGATTGGTCCTTATTTCATCTCAATCAGCTATATTAAGCTTGAGCCTCGAGCCTAACCAACCCAACCCAACTCCTAGGCTACGGGTTCGTTTGTCTAACACACCCTGATGTCATTTCTTTAGTTTTAGTTTGTTTTTATTTTAATGTTTAGCCAAACAAGTCTTACAAATTTCAAAAAAAAAATGGAGTTTATGGACCATCTTAAAAATATTTTTGGGTCACTTACATGCTTTTCCAGTAATTTTACCTAATATCGGGTTGTATACATATATTATAAGATATATACCTGATATTAAAAATATCTTATTTTTTTCTAAGATTTCAAAAAAAAAAATTCAAAAAAAAATCTCTTATTTCAGAAGACATAAAAATGTGTTTTTATTCAAGAATTTCATTTAATATTGGGTTGTAAACTTACAATGTAAGATACGAACTCGGTATTAAAAATACCTGATTTTTCTTCGAATTTTCAAGAAAATCCAAAATATTTCAAAATAATTCCTCATTTCAAAAATACAAAAAAATATTTTGTTTTCATGCATATTTTCTAAAAGATAAAATCATATTTTTATCATGTTTTAAAAATACAAAATAGATATCTTAATGAGTTTATAATTATCCATTAGAATTTGGCTAAAATACCAAAAATCTCACAACAATTAATTTGTTTAATTAGTATTTAGAGTGTTAGGATTTTGCTGTAGATTTTAATATTTAAGGGTATAAAATTACATTGTAAAGTATATCCTCATGTATTAAAGATACGAAATAGAAAATAAATGTGATGTTAAATTTGAGCCTTAGAACAGTTAGGATTTAATCCAATAATATAGAGACTTTCTCACAAAGAGAGATCTATTTTGAACCTTAAATGAGATCAACTAATAGAAACATGACCAAGAAAAACAGTTAATCAATAATGCAGCTTACCTTAGGTAGGGTGCACTGAGGTGATGCGTCTTTCTTTTTTATAACTAGTCCCCTTACCCAGGTTCTCGCAAACAATAGGTTTTCTAGTGACTATGATACTAAGTGACAACTCCCTCAAATCATGACTTTATAATTGAACCCAAAACCCCTTCAATTCCAGGAGGCATCTTCGTCATTCGACACTGTACACGTGACAACAATGATAATTTGTTTAGCAGAACATTAGAACATTCTAATCTCTAACACACACAACTTGTTTTTGCAAAGAAATGGGTTTTTTCTCCAATTTATACACTTATCCAAAACTCTACAAAAGAATATCAAAAAGTACTTCTGTTGTAATTTATGGCTCATAAATAGATGTTGAAGTGGGACGACAACATCTACCTTTTCTTAGATGTAAAGTATTATTTTATTGTCACATACAATTGATAAGTTATAGGTATTATTGAAAATTACTACTACGCCTAGGATGGCTAGGGTCTATTATAAATACACATTATGTAATCCTAACTTGACAAAATGTGAAATAAAGCTCATTACTCTATGAATATAAGTCCATTGTAAAAGCACGTTAAATCAGTATGTTTTTCTTGTTTTCTATCTTATGTAATATTCATCATTATTATTGCAAATTTCACATAATTGGTATCAGAGCCTAATAAAGAAGGGTGAAGGATCTGTTGGTATAACAGGGCATAGTGAAGGCGTTATACCTAAGCAGTTGAAAGGTATTAATGACATAGATTGGCAGGAATTAGAAGCGAGGGTTATGACAACTATTAGGCTTTATCTAGATAATGATGTTATGTATCACGTCATGGATAAAGAATCATCAGCGAAGGTTTTTAAGCAAAACTTGAAAGTCAGTATATGTCTAAGTCGTTGACAAACAAACTTTATCTTAACAAGAAACAATCTGGTCTTAAGATGTCAGAGGGCATATATTTGAATCAAAGTATCATTGTGATCAATCCATAGTTATTAAACCCGGACTGGCCCGACGAGTCGACCTGGTGGCTGGACTGGTCCGGGTTTGTCATAAGACCAGTTGGTGCAACAACCCAGCCAAACTTGGTCGACCCATGACTCGGGCAAACCCGACTAAGACCCGAGTTTTTTTTTTTTCAAATGTGGTTTTTCTCCTATACCCCTCTTTTTTTATATTTTTTTAGTTGGTTATTAACACTTTTTAAAGTTCACTATATAAATATTAGAAAAGTGTTTTATTTTTTCAATGTAAAATTTGAAATCCTTTAGTATATATACTCTATGTTTCCAAGAAAAAAGTTATTTTTTTAAAGTGAGATTTGAAACCCTTTCGTATATATACTCTATGTTCACAAGAAAAAAGTTATGTTTTTTCAATGTGGAATTCGAAACCTTTAGTATATATACTCTATGTTTCCAAGAAAAAAGTTATTTTTTCAATGTAAGATTTAAAACCCTTTCGTATATATACTCTATGTTCACAAGAAAAAAATTATGTTTTTTCAATGTGGGATAAAAAAACTTTTTGGTTTAAATACTTCAACTTAAAAAGCTAACATAATATCTTTTCAATGTGGGATTTAAAACCCTTTAGTATATATATTTTATGTTCACAAGAAAAAAGTTATGTTTTTTCAAGGTGAGATAAAAAAACTTTTTGGTTTAAATACTTCAACTTAAAAAGCTAACATAATATCTTTTCAATGTGGGATTTAAAACCCTTTAGTATATATATTTTATGTTCATAAGAAAAAAGTTATGTTTTTTCAATGTGAGATAAAAAAAAATTTCGATCTAAATACTTCAACTTAAAAGCATAACATAGTATCTTTTCAATGTAGGATAAAGTTTTTTAAAAAATATTCTTTGAAACTTCATTATTTACAACATGTATAGTCTATATTCATATGGATTTTTTCTTAATTTTTTCACATGAAATATTAAAACTTTAAATATTTTTTAAAAAAATTTCCCAAGTTGACCTATAAAACCTGGGACCCGACCTCCAGGTCGGGTTTGATAACTATGGTTCAATCAGATCATCAGTGATATAAAAAAATTGATGTGAAATTTGATGATGAACACAAGGCATTGATATTACTAAAGTCCCACCCTATTTCTCTCATGTATGAAAATTTGGTTACAACTCTAATGTGGCGAAAAGAAACACTTTAATTGGAAGAGATCATAAGTGCCCTATTAGGCTTTAATTTGAGAAGAAAGCCAGTACTGAAAATTCACAAGGTGAAGGGTTGGTGAAGAAGAGTAATCAGGAGCATGGTAGAAATAAGTCCTGAAGCGAATCGAGAAACAATAAAGCTTAGTCAAAATCCAAAAAGAGAAAGGATATAAAGTACAAAAAGGATCCATCAAAGTCTACAAATGTAATGGAAAAGGACTTAGAAAGCAATGACAGAGATATGTTTTTTTTTCATATAGTTTAGATCATCTCACAATTCTTGGATATTGGATTCGACATGCTATTATCACATAACACCGAATAAGGATTGGTTAGATACCTACAAGTTAGTTAATTATAGTTCTATTCTAATAGGTAACAATGATCCATGCAAAGTGTTGGAATAAGGAATATGAAAATTATAATATTTGATGATGTTGTTAGAATATCATGTGAAGTTAAATATATATCGAATTTGAGAAAGAATTTGATTTTATTAGACACTTTAAACTATAATGGGTTCAATTTGAAGTCTGAAGGTGGAGTATTGAAGGTGAGTAAAAGTGTTATGATAGTGATAAAGGGACACATATTGCTAGGAAATATTTATAGACTACTAGGTACCATAATTGTAAGTGGAGTTGCAATTGTAGAATTTGAGTCAGATAACACAATTTTATGGCATATGTGATTAGGCCATATGGGTGAGGCGTGGGATGATGGAGCTTCATAAGAAGAATGTATTGAAGGGTGTCAGAACATGTAAGCTTGATTTTTACAGATATTTTGTTCTTGAAAAACATAATAAAATGCATTTCAAGACAACCACACACAAGACATAGGGGATTTTTTTGTATGTTCGTACAGATGTTTGGGGTTTAGTAAGGGTAGCATCACGGTGATGATATGTATTTTGTGATTTTCATTGATAACTATTCACGAAAGGTTTAAGTGTACTTCATGAGATACAAATCAGAAACGTTTGCCAAGTTCAAAGTGTGAGAAGCTGAAGTAGAAACCAGACAAGGAGTAAGATCAACTGTCTCAGATCAAACAATGATATTGAGTACACATATTCAAAGTTCATAGAGTTGTGTGAGCAACATGGGATAAAAAGACACTTCACAGTATGTAAAACACCACAATACAATTGTGTAGCAGAAAGGATGAACAAAACTATAACTAAAAAAACAATGTGTCTTAATGAATATGACATGTTTCTTGATTAACAAATCACCTAAGGCATTACTAGATGAGAAAGTAACATAAGAGGTATGGATATGCAGTCTAGTAGATTACTTTATTTTCAGAGTGTTTGGATTTTCAGCCTTTATTCATGTGTTTAGTGAGGAAAGGTCGAAGCTTAAAGCAAAGGTTTACCATATGAGGAGCTATTTGTTGGAGGTTTATGGTTTAGTCTCTACTTGCACTATCTACTACTGAGTCGGAATATATAACAGTGGCTAAGGTTGCTAAAAAAGCCTTATGGCTTATAGGTTTGATCAAAGAACTGGGTATTCAGCAAGGTGAAGTTCAGTTACATTGTGACAGTCAAAGTGTCATTTACTTGGCAAAGAGCCAGGTGTATCATGCAAGAACCAAACACATAGATGTAAGGTTTTATAGGATTGAGGAATTGGTTTTTTTTAGTAAACTATTGCTTGAGAAAGTTCACACTTTTAAAAATGCAGCAGACATGTTGATAAAGCTTATTACAACAAATAAGTTCAAGCATTGCTTGAACTTAATGTCTCATGTGAAGTTCCAAGTTATGGTTATTTTACTTTTCTCCTGAGGGATGGATATTTATCGAGGTGAAGATTATTATAATTTATGACTTATATAACCATGTATTGTTTAATTATCCTTAACCTATAAAATCTCACTAATTACTCCTTTACTTTTTATGGTCCAACAAGTTCATTCCTTGCTAGAAAATTCAGTTTATTAAACTTACTTTTATAAATTTGAAATATTATACTATTGCATTTTAGAGTACATGATGCACAGAAGGTGTAAATAGAACCTTTTTTTTTTTACTGTATAAGTATATCTGTATATGTGTGTAAAAACTATTATAAGATAAAGTTTATTAAAAGACAATTTGTTAGTGCACACATATGAGATTTTTTATTATTTATTTCACTTGAAAAATAATTCAAATGAAATAACAAAATTATATTTATCAAGTCAATCATAGTAAATGTGTTTATTTATACAAAAATCAAACTAAAAAAAATAGTAAATACAATTTATTCCGTGCATTAACAAAGAGAAATTTAATCTATGCTTATTTTTAATCCCAAACCTGAAATAAAATATTATAATATAGTATAACAATGATTTTTTAATGATTGATGCAATACTAACATATATCTAGCATATAGATGACCTAATTAAACAAGGGAAAACCTGGAAAGGGGACAATTAGAAAGATCATAAAGATCAAGGAACTATATATATTAGGGTTCACGATTCGAATTCAATTCTGCTTTGGTCGGCTACCGAAGAGGTTTTGCCATTCCAAAATCCAAAACATAAAAATAATAATAAAAAAAAAACCTGAATCCAATAACAAATTTACATAAAAAGTGTGGGGAAATTTTAGGATATTATTTTTTAAAGTTTTTTTATTTTAAAATATATTAAAATAATATTTTATATTTTTTAAAAATTATTTTTAATATTAATATATCAAAATAATATTAAAATATTAAAAAATATTAATTTAAAATAAAAAAATGAAAAAGCTTTAAAAAAAATTTAAAATATTTCCGAAACATAATGTTAAACACTACTTTAAATTTTGGAAAATTCCTTTCTCTCTCCCTAATTAACAGCTCTCTTAAAAAGCTTCTTTTCCTTGCCTATATTCTTGTTCTTCTAGTTTTTGTTCTCCGATTCTTTTTGATCTGTTTAAGCATAAGTTGACAGAGAGAAAGAGAGTTGAAGATGTTTAATGGAATGATGGATCCCGAGCTGATAAAAATTGCTCAGGAACAGATGAGTCGAATGACGCCCGCGGATTTCGCCAGGATCCAACAACAGGTTCGTTTGTTTTTGTTGTTCTAAGGATAATTTTGATGTGGGTTTGTTTTTATTTGAATGGATTGACGTGTAGTTTAGTTCAATTTTGAGGGGAACTTCTTTTTTCTTTATGAATTTTGTTTTGGTGATTGTTTTAGCATGGAAAGCATGAATCTTGGCTGTTAATTTTGTGTTTGTTTAGTTATATTTAGTTGTGTTTGTGATTTTTTGTTGATTTTAAATTATGTGTTTTATTTGTTTTTCTTTGCTTTGTTTGAATCAGTGAAGATTTTAGTCTTTGGATACTACAAGTTTAATTCTTTGATTCGGGGCGTTGACTTAGATGGAAATAACTGTTCATTAATGGGTCATTAAGCACTCAAGATGAATAGATTGTAGTGCTGTGGTTCTGTTTAAACATATAACCTGAACTGAGTTTGTGTAATAGATCACTAGAAACTGGTTGCCAGTTTATCTGGTGTTGTTTACATCTCTGGTCGTATTGGTTTTGATTGCAGGTAATGTCTAATCCTGAGTTGGTGAGAATGGCATCCGAAAGTATGAAGAATATGAAGCCTGATGACTTGAAACAGGCAGCAGAACAGTTGAAGCACACGCGCCCTGAAGAGATGGCGGAGATTGGTGAGAAAATGATGAATGCATCACCTGAAGAGATTGCTGCTATGCGTGCTCGAGCTGATGCACAGACAACATATGAAATAAACGCGGCGCAGATGTTGAAGAAACAGGTAAATTTAAATCATAAATCAGATGATTTGCTGTTTGTGTGCATATTGTGTTTTATGTAGTGGTTAATGTACTTACTAGTGTAAATGCAGAAGGGTAACTAGTGCTGATTTTTGCTATTGACGATGTCGCTGTTTTTGTGGTTATTTTACCGATGTAATTGAATCTCCTTTGGCAGGGTAATGAGCTGCATGGCCAGGGAAAGTTCAATGATGCTTTGCAGAAATATTTGCTTGTAAGTGCTGCATCTTTATCTTTCTTGTTTTATAAGTATCAGCTCTTCTAGTTGGCATGTCTTTTGGATTTTGAACTGATGAAATTCTTTTCCTCCCTTATTTCTTAGGCAAAGCAAAATCTAAAAGGAATTACATCCTCCAAAGGCAGAGCACTTTGGTTAGCATGCTCTCTTAATTTAATGTCTTGCTACTTGAAAACAAAGCAGTACAATGAATGCATAAAAGAGGGCTCAGAGGTACAACAATCCACTAACCAATTCAGTTTACATAGAGAACAGATAGTAATAATTATACTTTTAATATACAGTGTTGATATGAATGGGGTTTGCTCCTTTGCTTGCAAATCATTTTGTTTTTGTGTGAGTCTTTCTTCTTTCTGATTGGATTACTGTATCACTTCAGGTTTTGGGATATGATGCCAATAATGTTAAAGCTCTTTATAGAAGGGGTCAAGCTTACAGGGAACTAGGACAACTGGAAGTAAGTTTGTTTGTGCATAGCTTGCAAATGGTAGTAGTGGTTGTAGGATTTCGCTGTTTATTGTTTGATAAGATATCTAATGACTCCCTGGTACATGTTAGGATGCTGTCTCTGATCTTAGAAAAGCACATGAAGTTTCCCCGGATGAGGAAACTATTGCAGACATTCTAAGGTATTATTTCATCTGGAATTCTTAGACCATTGGCTGGGCTGGAAGTTGTACAGTTTGATATTTACTTCCCATATGGTATATGTACTGTTAAAGAGTATGGAGTCTTTTCTGTGGAGTTTTTAGCTTTAGCTTTTGTATTCTCGATGCCATGTCGTCGGTAGTTCACTTTTAAGTTTCTTGTCCTCTGATTGATGTTTAGGAATTTCCAAATCTTCTGACCTTCCTCTGTGTTGTATATAAGGTGTTAGAATTTCCAACAAAAAGTAAATAATGGTGCTAGTATTTAATACAACATGTTGATTGTAACGTTAATTGCTAATACAGGAATGCCGAGGAAACATTGGCTCGAGAAGGTGGCCATCATGCACCAAGGGGTATGTTATTTTCCTTTATTTTTTCTTGATGCTTGACTTTCTTCAAACACACCTAAAAGTTAAAGGTTCCACTTTCAAATTCTCAATTGACAATTGATTTCTATTTGTATGATAGGAGTGATAATTGAAGAAATAACTGATGAAGCTGAGACTGTCTCCTCTGAAAACCTCAAGAGTACATCAACAGAGTATCAAGTGAAGCAACCACGGGAAAGTGCTGATATATCTAAAAGTGGAAAGGGAGGTCGCAATGGGAGTTCAGCAACTAATTCAGAGCCCTTGGAGGCTTTGAAAGATGACCCTGAAGCTATGAGGTTATTTTTAATATATCTAAAAATTGCTTGATTTTATGTATTTATATGTTGTCACTGGTATTATGTTTTCAACTATCCTCCTGTCTCCTTTCTAGAGATTGTACAGCAGAGATATTAGATGGAATGTTAAGTTTTTATTCCCCCTAGGGATCAATTTATGTTAATCGATCCTTCTTTTTCATTAGTGTAAGTTACCGGAATTTTATTTCTGCAATGAAGCATTACATGGAATGTTAATTGCAGTCTCTCCTGCAAGATAATTGCTGCCATATTTGGTTGTATTTGTCACAAAATATCTCTAATTTTGGTGGTGTTACTGTAATGGCAATTATTTGCAAGTTTGACATTGAGTCAGGGCAAACTTATGAAAACATGCCCAATTTGTTTTGATTAATGAAATAACAAAACAAGGTCAGCATGTCTAATATTTTTCTGTCTAACATTTTGAGGCTGGAGGTTGTTTTCTTGCATTAGTGTAGCCTTCTTTTGCTGTCAATCAACCATAAAATTAGATATGAAGCTTGGTTTTCAATTTGTTTTGATTTTCTGTTTTTCCCTTCTGTCTGATTGTAGGTCATTCCAAAATTTCATATCTAATGCTAATCCTGAAACTTTGGCTGCTTTAAATGGGGCAAAAGCTGGAGAGGTGTCTCCTGACATGGTTAAGGCTGCCTCAAAAATGATTGGCAAGATGTCACCCGAAGAGCTTCAAAGAATGCTTCAATTGGCTTCCTCATTCCAAGGGGCGACTCCTTTTACTGCAGGTGGATCTTCAGATAGCAGTTTTAATGGCTTCAAATCTGGTGTGGTTCCTCCAAATGTGACACCAGACATGCTCAAAACAGCAAGTGATACGATGAATAAGATGTCACCAGAAGAGATTCAGAAAATGTTTGAAATGGCATCTTCTTTAAGAGGAAATGGCTCAGTTCCAGCTGTTGCTTCAGCTTTAAACACTGACAGATCAAGTTTGGGTGCTAGGTCAAAACCAACAGAAACTCGAGAAAAATTTGCAGTTAATGGTAATAATGGCATCAGTGAAACTAGTTCCTCATGTGATTTCTTTTCAAGTTCGAGAAATGCTCCTCCATCAAGCTTTCCTGCCTCAACTTCTGATATGCAAGAACAGATGAGAAACCAAATGAAAGATCCAGCTATGCAGCAGGTATGGGCTTTTCTTTCCTTTGTGTTTCTGAGTAATTGAATTCTTACCCCAATAAGATTTCCCTTTGCACGCCATAAAATCTCTTTATTTATTTTGGTCATTTTGAAATGATCCGATCCGTGCATGGATGTACTTTCAGGTTTTCAAAACATGTATTATTTGCAATTCAAAATATCTCTTTTAGAGATTGTTCTGACTCTTATAAATTTCCTGCAGAAAATTTCCATGCTACAGTAAAGAAGGGCTTAGAGATAATTTGAACTTTTGTAATATACATCACACTATTGTCTTCTTGCTTAAAAATTTTATTAACAATATAAGAATACTATATAAATGCATGGCTGTTTGTGTTTGTGTTGTAATGTCTGGTTGCTTGCAAATTGGCAGATGTTCACGTCAATGATGAAGAATATGAGCCCAGAGATGATGGCTAACATGAGTGAGCAGTTTGGAATAAAACTTTCTCAAGAAGATGCAGCTAAAGCTCAACAGGCCATGGCATCTTTATCACCAGAGGACTTGGATAAAATGGTACCTTCTTTGCCATGCTTACTTCCAATGAAATTGTGTGCTTTTCTTTCAAGATACCCCGACCTGGGTCCAGCTTTTATCTATAAAATTAAGTGGGGTCAAATATTACTACAAGAATCGTGTATTACTTCTGTACGTAAACTTTTATTTTTATTACACGTGTTCTGAAATAACGTTTCATAAGTTTCATAGTTATGACTTCTTCTTTTTATGACTGCCCCGCTTCATTATGAATATATAATGATTTTCCCATTAATTGCTGCAGATGCGATGGGCTGATAGGATCCAAAGAGGAGCTGAAGGTGCAAAGAAGGCAAAGAACTGGTTACTGGGAAGTCCTGGTATGATCCTTGCCATTTGCATGTTGATCTTAGCCATCATCCTCCACCGGCTAGGCTTCATCGGGAGGTAGAGCAGGAATAATAATTTTGATTCATCATTGCTATGCCCTACATGCTCAACTTATAGGGGGTAGTGTCATCAAAACATTATGTGCGTGTTTGATGCGAGGACAGGAAAGTATTATGAGGATATAGATGAAAAGGAAAACCCTAGGGATGGAGAGAGAACGAGGGGTGCATGTATTCATTGGGTAAAGAAAGACAGATACCCATAACTTGCTCTGCATGTCATTCTGCATTGATGCTTTCGTTACTTGATTTCTCGGAGCTGTTGGCATTTACATTAGTAGGAAGAGAAGATCCAAAGTAATTGAACTGGTGTCTTTGCATGACGTGATATGCACAACGAGACGTGCAAGATTTCATTCCCAAGGATATGAACTTTGTTGTCAGCAATCCACTGAAGAAGACTTGTTGACTTGAAAAAAAACTTGGTTTCAATTAGGGCTGTTTTACTCGCATCCGAGCCAGAATATCAAAACTCATCATGTCTTCGCATTTAGGGTGTGTTTGGGCACCATGTTTTTTAAAATTTTAAAAATATAAAATTTTGTTATGTTTTTAAATTGTTTTGATGTGTTGATATTAAAAATAATTTTAAAAAAATATATATTTTAATGCATTTCTAAACAAAAAATATTTTAAATTGTTACTGCTATCATAATCTCAAATATATTTTTAATTTAGTTATATTTGATCGGGACGAGGACTTTCTTTACCCGTGTTCCCTGCCTTTTTTTTTTTAAGTACTTTATGAATTATAAAATCAACAAATAACCTAAATTTTAAATCTTTACATAAAATCCGTACTTTCTTAGTATATAAGGTAAAAATCCATATATTATATTAAAAAATAAATTTATAATTTCACAAATTAAAAACAAAAAGTTTAAGAAAATATAGTGAGATGGGGTTAGGTGGGTCGGGTAAACCCTAACCGATCTCCATATCTAACCTGATTGAATGACTTGATAATTTTTATTCTTAGTTTCAATCATTTTGAGATTTTGGCAAGATTGAACCATTATATCTACGTAGTTGAAACAATTTGAGATGAAAATTAAAAAACAATTTATAATGATTTAAACAAATATCTGTATTTTGCAAGAACAGAACAAAAAAAAAAAAAAAAACCAAGAATAGATCACAACGAATCATTCAGTCAGGAGGTTAATGTGGGGAGTTATTGATGGTTCTTGTTCTTTCTCTTTTCTTTTTATTGGAATTGATGGCTTTCAGCCTTTCACCGTTCTAATGGTTTATGATTCTTTTGTTTCTATTTATCATATTCTTGATGTTTCTTCTTATGAATTAACATTTTTCTATATATATATATATATATATATATATATATATATATATATATATATATATATATATATTATGTTAAGAGAAAAGGTATACCCAAAATATAATGATCTGACCATCCATTGCCACCCTCGCCACCAATTTCTATAATTTTTTCTTCTTGACCGTTTTTTTTTAAAACAAAATAGCACCAAAAATAAATAAATAAATCTAACAAATTACCCAAAATAAAGCAACAAACTTTCTAATTTTACCTTCCATTATTAACTAAAAAACTAAATTGCTTGGGCTAAATATTGTTGAGCTGACATTATTCACGTGCTCACAAAAAATAGTGGACATACTGTTTATTTTTTAATAAATTATTTTGATTTTCAAAATTTTATTTTAGATGATTTGATCATAATTGAAAACTAATTACTTTTGAATTTTTATGCAATGGTGGAATTAAAACAAGAGGAACCGAAATGAAAATGACATCAAATATGGATGGCGTGCTAAAAATTGTTTTAAAAATACACTTAGATACTCAAACTTAAAAAATAACACAAATTAGACAAATCAGGTCCCTTTAGAATTAAAAAAAAAAATCAGTTTTTATACAAAAGTTTATTTATAGTATTTTACAGTCTCTGGTTATGGAGAGAAGAGAGAGAGGAGTCACTATATTTTGGCTACGAGAGAGAAGATCGTTGTTCAAGCCATTTCCATGAGATGAGAGGGGCTTGATGGTAGCTGTTTAAAATCTCAGTATTTCCTAAAAAAAACATATTTGAGCCGAGAAAGACAAATGTAACTCGTTTTGATTTTGTTTTTTGTTTTTTTACTCCTTTTCAGGTATTTTAAGTTGATATATTAGTTTATGGGTGTTCCAAGGATGTTGGTGAGGTGCTTTTAGGTTTAAATGACTTAAAATTGGATTATTATTATTTTTACAAAAGATGCACTCCCGTTTTTTTATTGTTATTTTTTCGTAGTCTAAGATAATTTTTAGAGTTGCATTTTTTTTTTATTCCACTCTCCGTATTTTTTTCCTAATAGATTTTATTCTCATTATTTTGATTTTTTTTTTGTAAAATTTTAAGAGTGGTTTTTTTTACTCGATTTAATTCTTCAATATTTAATTAGTTTGAATTTAAGCTTAGTTAAACCCGTGTTTAAGGTTTCACATGTTGCAAACTTTGGAAATTAACCTAACTTCATGAGGTTTGCCTGGTATTGTTTTAGTTTTTTTTCAAGCTAATGTTTTTTTCTTTTATCCTTCAATATTTATTTAATAAAATTGATTTATTAAATATAGATGGATGTTTACTTCATTTGTTTTGTTTGATTTGCTTTTCCAGAATACTACTTTAGCAACTCATGTGACCTTTTCATATGTCATGATCCAGGATTTTACGGTCAAATTTTAACCGTTTTAGCAAGCTTTTTGTTATGATAGGTAATGTTCATAATAGAGTGACAATAAGTTGCCAATGAATTTTTTTCTTTTTGGATGGCTAATTTATTTTAGTTTATTGTTACCAAATATTATTTTTTTTACTATTTGTTTACATCATTCTCATTCACATTAGATATTCATTATGCTATGTTTGATTTATATGCTAAATGTTGCGTTCAAATGATGTAAATGAAGTGTTTGATAAAAAAATTAATGGAAAAATAGTAATTATTAATTTGACTATAAATTATAATATCAATATTATAAGGGATATTTATTCACTAAATTTAGTATAATAACAATCTTGTTATACTTAAAATAACTCTCATCTTAACTGTATTTTTGAATCGAAAACATCTCCAAAAAAAAATGTCCGTTTTCAAAAACAATTTACCACTTACCGCATTATCATTGCCAGCCAACCTCTGCCAGGGCACCATAACTACTCTATTTGGGTCCGAAAATTCATCCTCATTTGCCGGCAAAATAAAATAAACAAATCATTTTAACTTGCAATTTTTTATTTGGGAGATGGCAAAATCGCTACCGTTCATTCACTATTTTTGTGGGCATCATCACTTGATTTGATAATTATGATGCTTTTTTCCCCATCTCAGTTTTGTTTGTCTTCTTCGTCGCTTTTTGGAAGTTTCCCGAAAAATTTTAATTTAATTTTTTAATATATTTTTAATTGTTTTAATATGTTAATATTAAAAATAATTTTTTTAAAAAATTTATTATTTTAATATATTTTCAAATAAAATATATTTTATAAAATAATTATAAACCCTTGCTTCATACTTCTAATTTCAGTTTTCAAGTAAACATAGCTAACTACTAAATTGGTGCATACCTTCTCCATTAGTCAATTCTTTTTTTATTATTATTTATTAATATAAACCGTTTGAACAAAGTTGTGCATATCTCGACTAATATAATAGGTCCTGAAATTAACATTTATATAAACTTTTAATAACCTTAAAATTTATAAAATTAAATTATTAATCTCTAAAAAGTAAATTTAGAAGCAACCAATTAAACTATACTCTCAAAGTTAATCCTTTTTATGCTAAGTTATGTCCTCTTTGATTTATTTTTCCAGGATAGTGGTCATTACTTAACTTGTGAGAGCAATTGTTATTAAACAGTGTGGTAAATTATTTAAGTGATTTAATAATAACCTTTAACTTAGATTAAATTTCAAATTAAATAGATGAGATTTAATTTAATGGAACCGATTACAATCTTATTTGATTTTAAAAGATATAACTTTAAAATAATTTTGTTTTAACTTCAAAAATCTTAAAATATTATTTTTTATCAATTTAAATTAACTTTCCCGGTTCATAATTTGAATTTTAATTTGAACTGGATTTAATAACTTTGTTTATTCAAGAATACCATGCATGCATGCATATATGATTTTAAAATATATAAAATAAGAATTGCTCTTTGACCATGAAACAAATTCTAGATCATAATAAAAGAAATATATAATTTATTATTAGTATAAGCATTGCATACCTCAAGTAATTTATGGCTAGCCTATGTAATCAAAGATTTACACCCACCACAAGTGAATTAAAAATTTTCCTGATATATTTCCAAGATGCATTTGGTTCAAACTTTAAACTTCAAAAGAAAGAAAATGCTTTTAATTAATTAATTTTCTTTCATTTTTAGTCGAAATTAATTTAGGTGACCTCTTCATAATCCCTTCATGCCAATTTATTCAATGTAAATTGAGATTAACTTTTATAGTAAAACTTTTTATTCTAAAATTAACCCTATAGATTTACAATAATTCGAAGAATTCTTTCTAAAAACTCCCAAATTTGAGCATGATTATTCATAAAGTGCCCAGGATCATCATCACCTCCACAAATTCGAAACCAAAGGTGGTAGTAATAACCAACTATTTTTAATACACAAATTAAAATCATAATTTATTCTTTTAAATTCACCACGAACAATGCAAGAAAGACCTTCCTATTTCTAATATATAAAATGATAATTTTTTTTATTCAATTAATTTTTATCATACCTTAAATTAACACCGTACAAGCTTGATATATTAAAAATAATTTAATAATTCATAGATATCTGTTGTGAGGTATTAATCACGTAATTAATTATTTTTATTATTGTTAAAATCGTAAGTTAACTTATAAAATTATATATTTTTATTAGTTAACATATATTAATATGTAAAAATAAATTCAAACTCAAAAATCAGTAAAATTAGACTTAATTTGTATAAAATTAGTATTTAATAAATTGATAATATAAATCAAGTTAAGTTTAAATTTAATATTAAAATATTTACTGATAAATTTTATGAAATTGAACATTTCTTCTATTATATATTGAATAAAAACTAAAATTTTATAAAAAAAAATATTATAGACATAAAAATATATTACAGTAAATTTTCATATAAAAAAAAGTTCGAGAACATTATATATCAGACCGTCAAAGTTAATAGATGAATATTGCGGATTCCTTTCAACGGGCTTTTTTGTTTCCTCTTAATTTTATGGGGTCAAAAAGAGACCAATCATTTATCAATAACAGATAACAAATTAACATAAATACCTAATCAAAGCTCTACAAAGAAAACTCTTCATGTCCGCGTTTAAAAGGAAAAAACCCACCCCTTTACTCGCTTTGCCTCTCGTTTCCTATCACCGCTTCTTCAGCCATTTAAACCTGATCATTCCCTTATTAGTACCTCGTCTTTGATCTGTTTAAACTCTCTCAAGACTCCAAACAGAGGGAGAAAGAAAGAAAGAAAGAAAACCCCTACTTTCTTTCCTTTTCTTGGCTATCAAAAAATGGCTTTTTTTCAAGAAAGTTGTGCCCTTTCTTGAAACTTTGTTTAAATAACTCCTGAGACCCATTAATGCCCAGGAATTTCCCACCTCAATAACCCAGGAAAAAGAGAGTCTTGGATTTTTTTTTTAATTTCTGGACTGGCTGAGTTGACCCAGTATGATTCGACAGGGACTTCTTCTGCGATCACCTTCTTCGAGCCAAAGGTTGCAGCCTTTGTTGAAGGAAAAGACAGGGTCAAAGATGGTGCAGGGAGGAGAGAGGAGGGATAGGGAATCTGGCAAGGCGAAAACGCAGAGTTTTGGTGAGGTGGCAGGTGGCACGGCTGCGGGGTGTGCGGCGGTGTGTTGCTGCTGTCCATGCACGTTGATAAACCTTCTTTTTTAGCCGTCTACAAGGTGCCGGTTTCCTTATGTAAGAAAGCCAAGAAACGACAGCGTTTGAGAAGAAAGCAGAAAGAAAGGTCCCTGCTGTCTCGCGCGAGCAGTGGTCTGTCCAGGGATGAGGGATGGGAGAAGGAGGCTAGAGAGATTATGGAGAAAGGGAAATGTTGTGATCAGCATAATCATGATCCTAATGGTGAAACTGGTGCCGTTGATTTGGAGAAGGAAATGTGGGACCAGTTTTACAATACTGGGTTTTGGAGGAGTCCATCTCAAATAGGTACATGATGGATGATGCATCATTGGGTATGGTATAAAGTAATTTGCTGTGGGATTGTACTATGACGGTGGTAAAGGGGTAAACATTCTGGGGGCATTGAACTTGATAGTGATAGATTATGGGATCGGATTTGTACTTTGACAGGAAGGGTACAAATTCAAACTGGGTTTTGTTTGTGGTCCACTGTGGGTTCATGGAGATTATGAACTTATGTGGAAGAACATGAGTTTCTGGCTTCTGAGTTCTTTTGACCATGAAGAAGTCTATTGAATGCAATGTGGAGATGGCCCCGTGTTTTTTTTTTTCTGCTGGATAATTGACATTTGCTCGATTGTCTTGGGTTCATTCAGGGTTGGATAATCAAATGTCGAATGTTATTTGACATTTGATTATAAGAGATTCTTGTATGTTATGAAATCCAATTCCACCATCAATAGACCTCTTAGCTTCCCAGTTTTTATACTTGGTGTTCTTCACTTGTTTTTGCCCTTTTATGTTCATTTTGTTTCTGGGTTTTGCTTGTTTTTGTGCTGAATGTAGCCCAGTAACTCTATCTTGGATAGGAGAAATTGATGGCTGAAACTAATCTTTCAGTACTTTCTTTGGTCTGAAAAAGAAGGACAAGCCTTCAAGTTGTGGCCGGAAATAATAGCACTGAGTTTTTCAGACACTTGACTCGATAGTTTCATGATTTCTGCCGGACTGATGGGATTGCTTTAAACGAATGATCGTTAGTTCTTGAAGTAGTTTTTGTAATTATAGTTTGAAAAAGAAAAAGGTTTTTGAAAAATATGATTATTTTTAGTTGTATTTAGATATGTTTTTGGTAAAAATTATAATTAAAGTTTATGTATAGTAAAAAAAAAAATATATGGTTGAGGATGTTTTTTAAAGTGTTTCTATCTTGGAATTGTATTAAAAGAATATCTTTTTATTTTTAAAAATTATTTTTAATATTGGCACATTAAAATGATCTGAAAATATAAAAAAATATATTAATTTAAAGAAAAAAATAAAAAATTTTAATTTTTTATATAAAACTTAGTTAAAAAAACATTTAAAAACAAAATTTCAAACTTAATTTTTTTAATGGCTACGTGACATAAAATATGATTTATTAGCAAACATCATAGTGATTGTTTTATCGCAAACACACAAGCCACCGGAAAACGTCAGAAATAAAAGTCTAACTTTCTTTTAGCTTTACAGTCACTTTCTTTATTATTATTTTTTATTATTATCTGTTTCATTTAACCCACATTTTAATTTAATGCAAGTAGGTCTATGAATTTTAGAGAAATGATAGTGGTGGAGCATCCCAATTGACTATAATAATTATTCAGCCCCGTTTGCTGAGTCAATCTTCCTTTCTTTCCTAGCTGTCTCTATATCTTGCCAGGTCAAATATTACCAAGCAACGTCTAAATGCTGGTTTGTAAAACACAATTTAAGAGTTTTTCATATTTCTTCACTCTTTTTTTTTTCAATTAAATAAAACACTACGATATTTTTTAAAATTTTAATATTTAGTCAGTGTCATAAATTTAATTCCTATTGTAAATATAATATTAAAATCTCTATGCGTTTTAAGCATATTTACTGTGTGTACCCAGTCAAATATAATTAATAAATCAAGCAAGTTAATTCTTAATTTTTAATTTTTAAAGTCCATTGATAAAAAAACTGGGCAGGTTAATTTTCAAGTCCATTGACTTGTGATTTTTTGGAAGGCCGAACAAAGAGTTAAAAAGAGAACGAAACAGCCGTAATTTGTAACCCGGTGGGCTTAGAAAATTAACATACTCAATCTGCCTAGAAGGCCACATTGCCTCAGTCAAATTTGGACCTCGAAAATGGGCTTTTACGGGCTTGATTGCTTTTAATCTAGACTTTAATGGCTTCTAGATAGCCCTTTTCTTTTCAGGCAGATTCAAGGCCATTTTCTACCTCGGTTTTTTTTTTTAAATACCCACCACCCTTCTTCAGGCATTGAACATATTGCTATGCCTTTGTTATATCTTGTTTTTATAATGTATTTGATAATGTGGTAATGGTTATTTTTTAAAGTATTTTTTATTTTAAAATAAATAAAATAATTTTTTTATATTTTTTAAAAATATTTTTGACATCAGCACATCAAAAAAATATTATTTAAAACAAAAAAATAAAAAACTTTAAATTTTTTCAAAAACGTTTTTAAAATGCAACGCCAAACACACTCTAAAATTCAAAATATATGGTTTTTCTTGAGAAATACCATGACACAAAAGCCCCAATAATTTCAACATGACATTTAATTCGTCTATAACTAAATTATTTTTTATTGTTCTGGATCGCCAATACATATTCAAATTAGTTTATGTGTTATTAGAGCTAAATCCCTTCTCCAAACATGTTGGATTGATGATTTGAAGCACTCGAGCATCACGAGCATGCTAAAAATTGAGCATCCAACAAGGGTATTTCAGATGAATTTGTGTAGAGAGGAATTTAGAGAAATGTTGAAGAAATCTGTAATGATGAGAAAGGAATCTCGTTGAGTATTTTGAGTCAGGAGAGCTGGAGAGTATGCTGAGAGGAGGGAAATAATTTCTTCTGCATTTGAAAAGAAATGCAATGAGAGAGGAGTGGATGTGATTAATAATATATATATATATATATATACACGGTATTTGGTAGTAATTATTTTTTAAATAAATTTATTGGTATATTTTTACATGTTCAAAACTTTTTACGTCAAACTTTATTTATTTTTTATACTGTTCTCTTAAGTTTTGTTGGCATATTCTTAAGTGTTTAGATTTATTTCATGTTGAAAGAAAAAAGAAAAGCAAAAAAGGATTCAATTGAAAGAAAAAAATTTCATGTTGAAAAAATATTTTTTTTTTGGTAAATACAAAGTATAAAAGGACTTCAAATCCTGAAAAATAAAATATTATTCTAGTATTTATATAGTAAATTTTTTAAAAAATTAATAACAATTAAAAAATATATATAAAAAGAGTTTCTGATTAGAAAAAAAAATATATATTAAAAAAAATCTCAACTAGGGTCTGCTAGATTATTTAAATCATGAGTTAACTTGATGGAACAACCAAGTTTTGATAGATTTTTACTTATCCTGTTTTTTACCTTATTCAAATCAATTCAGCCACCAAGAATTAAATTCCTGTGAAGCCAGTCCAGATTTATGTTCTTTAGTGGAACCCGGAGGCCGGCCCAGAATCATCATACGCCACTTGATTACTTGAACCCATATCGTAAATGTTCGTTGCTTTAATTTCCCGGCAAGAATAGCTGTAAGTACAAAGTATTATAAAACTCTCTCAAAAACCCTAATTCACTTTTTACCTCAGCAGCAGCAACCACCACCACAACCCGCACTTACCCTCTCCCTCCTTCCCTTTCCCTCTGTCTCTAAAATTGAACAAAATTCCATTTCTGAATTACCCATCTGTAAAATTTCCTTATTTTGCTTCGCAAATTCACTTCCTTGTCAAATTCACTCAACACCCATCTCTTGAAAGTAACCCCTTTGACAAAAGTTTGCTGCTTTTCTCTTCCAGTCTTCTCAGTTTCTACTTCTTCGTCAAATTCAATCAAAACCAATCTCTCAAAACTACTTAGTCGATTTTGACCTCCAAAACCATCCCTTTATTTCTTGTTTTCGTTCTCTAACCAGAAAACGCGTTTTGCAATCTCAGAGACTTTAGCAGCCTGGAAGATTTTTTCAACCTACTCTATATTAGTTGGATTTTTCTGTTGTTGCTTCAATGGCAGAGGATAGGAATGGGGATCGAAGCGAAGAGAGTGATTACACTTCAGAAGATGAGGGAACGGAGGATTATAGGAGAGGAGGGTATCATGCTGTGAGAATTGGTGATACATTCAAGAATGGGAGGTATGTGGTGCAAAGCAAGCTTGGCTGGGGTCATTTCTCTACTGTTTGGCTCGCTTGGGACATTCAAGGATCGGTATGTTTTATGGCCTTTTCTTTTATTTTTTCTTCTTTCATCAATAATGGGGAATTTGTGTGTTTTGGAATCGAAATTCCAGTTTCTTATGTTTGGATTTCCTTTATTTTGTTGTTCTAAAGAGTCCTTTTGTTGCTAAGGAAGATCATGGAAAGAAATGCTAGATTTTTAATCGGATAGAATAATAGGGTTTGTTTAGTCTTAAACGAGGGGAAAAAAAAGAAACGATAGTAAGATGAAAGTTTGGAGTTATCATAAACTACTGAGGGTATGGATTGTGGATTTAATGGAGGTTGTAGGCACACAACATTCAATGAAGTTTTTTTTTTTCTAGTAATTTTTTTGTTCTTCAAGATTTAGGTTATAAGGTGCTTTATTAGATAATTTCATGATTGAGGAAGTTGTCATTAGTTTTTATTGTTTGACTTTGTTAACAACATGAGAAATTCATTGTTTGTAGCGTTACGTAGCTTTGAAAGTTCAAAAGAGTGCTCAGCACTACACTGAGGCAGCGATGGATGAGATAAAGATCCTCAAACAGATTGCTGAGGGAGATCCTGATGATAAAAAGTGTGTCGTCAAGCTTTTGGATCATTTTAAGCATTCGGGGCCTAATGGACAGCACGTATGTATGGTTTTTGAGTACTTAGGAGATAACCTTTTGAGCCTTATTAAGTATAGTGGTTACCGTGGGGTGCCTCTGCACATGGTCAAAGAGATATGCTTTCATATGCTGGTGGGTTTGGATTACTTGCATCGCCAGCTTTCAATTATACACACCGATTTGAAGCCAGAGAATGTCCTGCTTTTCTCAATGATTGATCCATCAAAAGATCCGAGAAAATCAGGTGCTCCTCTTATCCTTCCAACCAACAAGAACAAAATTGTGGCTGAATCTAGTTCTTCGAAAGAAATTAAGAGTTTGAATGGGGATTTGACAAGGAATCAAAAGAAGAAAATCCGGAAGAAGGCTAAGAAGGCAGCTCAGAGTTGTACACAGAAAGAAGCCTCTTTGGAAAATGATGCTGATCCCAAACCATCTAGTCCTGAAGATTCTAATGCTGATGTGAAATCAAATGAAGATTCTTTTGAGGAACAATCAAATGGTTCTGTGATCAAGGATGATTCAGCAAACAGTGATGGACAGAAGGATGCTTGTCAAGCAAAACGCAGTAGAAGGGGGAGTCGCTCCACGAGGCAAAATCTCTTGGCAGCTGCTGATCTAAAGTGCAAATTGGTCGATTTTGGAAATGCTTGTTGGACATACAAACAGTTTACAAGTGATATTCAGACAAGACAGTATAGGTGTCCAGAGGTTCTTCTCGGATCTAAATACTACTACTCCAGCAGATCTATGGTCCTTTGCTTGCATTTGTTTTGAGCTTGTCACTGGTGATGTCCTTTTTGATCCTCACAGTGGTGACAACTATGATAGAGATGAGGTATGTGCAGATGCTGCAATATTTTCCGCCATACCCTTTTCATTCTTTGCTGCCATGCATCTGTTTAATTAATCAGTAACGCCTTTTTTTTTCAGTGAACAGAATTTTTCTTCTTCTTGTGGTGTCTAATTCATTGGATTTACATTTCTATATAATATTCTCAAACTGTTGTGGATATTAGAACTTAGGGTAGCTTTTGCCTTATCAGACTAAATTTAACCAGATATTTTGCTCACACATACATTAAAAGAAAAGGAAAAAAAAATAAGCGTGGTTGTTGAGAATAGCTTTTGCTTTTGGGCTCTGATTTATAATCATCCAATAGATGATTTTTTGAGACTTTATGCTTCTTGCAAATTTGGGTTGCCTTTTCTTTTTGCTGAATGCCAAACATATAAAACTGTGTGCAAGGGTTCTAGCTTCATTTACAAGTTTTTTTGGGGTGTGTGGTGGGTTTTTTTTTTTTTTTGGGGGGGGGGGGGAGGGGGGGTGGGGGGTGGCTTCCTGCATTATAGTCCAAGCTTAGCTTTCCCTCGTTTGCTTGATTTTTGCTTTGTTCTAACTCATCTAGATTATACTTGCAGGATCACTTGGCATTGATGATGGAGCTTCTAGGCATGATGCCGCGCAAGGTAGGAGTGTCACATGTTTTACTGATGTCGATTGCATGCTTATTTGCAAGATCATCTCTTTTCTGGATAAACTGAATGAGACCAAAATTAGCAATGCAGTATTAGGTTTTATGTACTTGCTGTGAACATTTACTCTGTGCATACTTTCCTCAGATTGCATTAGGTGGTCGCTATTCTCGGGATTTCTTCAATAGATATGGAGATTTAAGGCATATTCGTAGGTTGCGTTTTCTGGCCTCTTACTAAGGTGCTTATGGAGAAGTATGATTTCAGTGAGCAAGATGCTAATGACATGACTGACTTCCTTGTTCCAATACTTGATTTTGTGCCTGAAAAGAGACCGACAGCAGCTCAATGCCTTAATCATCCATGGATCACTGCTGGTCCTCGTCTGCTTGAACCTTCCATGCCAAGTGTTAAGCACGAGGCCAAAAATAGGAATACAATTGAAATCGAAGAGAAAGGCTGAGAGGGAGGCTATGGAAGCTGGAGTAGGAAATATAGTTATTGATGGCGCTTCAAAAAAATCCAAAGAATCACAACCTATGGGAAACCCTTCTAAAGTGACATGATAGAATTCCCAAGTGGTGTTTAATACCAAACTTTTCACTTGTACTTTTCCAAAAGCGGCTTGCAATCATCTGAGGAACATCAGCTTCCCAATTTCAT